>APFE030115990.1:0-22683 GCA_000404065.3 Pinus taeda | reverse complement strand
TGCGACGCCAGTGGTACGGCCATTGGGGCAGTCCTTAGCCAGGAGGACAAACCGGTTGCTTATTTCAGTGAAAAGCTAAATGAGAGCAGACAAAAATACTCAACCTATGACAAGGAGTTCTACGCCATTGTGCAAGCTTTGAAACATTGGCTACGTTATCTGTTAGGTAATGAATTTGTTTTATTTTCTGATAATTCTGCGTTACAGTACATTATGTAGCAGCATAAATTGAACCATAAGCATGCAGCTTGGGTTGAGTACTTGCAAAGTTTCACATTTGTACTAAAACACATTAGTGGGTAATCAAATAAGGTAGCAGATGCACTTAGTAGGAGAACATTGCTTCTACAGGAAAGCACGATGCAGATTTTAGGCTTTGAACATTTAAAAGAGTTGTATTCGACCGACACCGAGTTTATGGAGGCCTATGAGTCTTGCCAAAACCCGCTGTTAAGAAATAACATCATGTGGTTAGACTATAATCTACAGGAAGGATTGTTGTTTAAAGGAGGGCAGTTATGTATTCCCAACTGTTCTATGCGGGAAAACATTATACATGAAAAACACAGTGGAGGCCTGGCAGGACATTTTGGTATTGACAAAATGATTGCTCAGGTACAACATTTTTATTACTGGCCTAAGTTGCAGCGAGATGTGCAAAGGTACGTGACTAGGTGTAAAATTTGTCAATTGGCAAAAGGTCACAGTCAGAACACTGGACTTTATATGCCATTGCCCATTCCTAGTCGACCATGGGATTCAGTTAGTATGGATTTTGTACTGGGATTGCCGAAGACACAACGAGGCTTTGATTCAGTAATGGTTGTAGTAGACCGATTTTCAAAGATGGCGCACTTTGTACCATGCAGGAAAACCAGTGATGCTACTTACATAGCACATCTTTTCTTTACATAGATTGTGCGGTTGCATGGACTTCCACGATCCATTATCTCTGACAGAGATGTAAAGTTCACTAGTCATTTTTGGAGAACTCTGTGGAAAAAGTTGAATACCCAGTTGCAGTTCAGCTCCGCTTATCATCCGCAGAAGGATGGACAGACGGAGGTAGTAAACCGAAGTCTGGGAAATTTGCTTAGAAGTCTAACAGGTGAAAATTCCTAGACTTGGGACCGTGTACTGGTGTAGGCGAAATTCGCATACAACGATTCCCCTAACCGTAGCACAGGATACAGTCCGTTCCAGATTCTGTACGGCATGCATCCGTGAGGAGTGCATAAGTTACAAGATTTGGGGAAACTTGAGAAACAGAGCGCTGATGGGGAAGATTTTGCCCAAGCTATGAGCAATTTGCATGAACAGGTTAAACTGAAATTACAGGACAACAGTAAGAGGTATAAGCAGCGAGCTGATACAAAACGTCGGGAAGTTCAGTTCAATGTAGGGGACGAAGTCCTTGCGTACTTAAGTAAGGAACGGTTTCCAAAACGAGAGTACAGCAAGCTGAAATTCAAGAAAATCAGGCCCTGCAAGATCATTCGCAATTTTTTTGCGAACGCCTATGAGTTACAGTTGCCACCAGGGATTGGTATTTCCCCTATTTTTAACGTGGCAGATCTGTTTCCTTATGTCACAGGTTCAGCAGATAATGCAGCAGCAGAGCTACCGCGGGACACCAAATGTGAAGGAGATTCGTGGACGAGACAGATGCCGATGGCACCACTCGTTGAGATCGAAGGGATTCTAGACCCACAGGTAGCTAAGCGCACACGCAGGAAGGAGTATTTGTGGTATTTAGTAAAATGTAAGAACCGTCCAATAGAGGACAGTTCGTGGCTTGACGCGACGCAAATACAGAAAGCAGGCTATTCTGTCGACGACCTCATGGAACGGAGCCATGACTTTTTGCCACCCCGGGAGCCTGATGCAGGAGCATCCAGCTCTGAGGAGACAGAAGGAGGTTGACAGTCTCAGGGAGAGACCAGAACACACAATCATTTATGCATAGCTGGACAGGTGTCAAAAACTTGTCAGTTATTTTATTTTATTTACTTGTTTTATTTCTCAGAAGGTTAATAGGATTAGGTCAATTAAAGTTATGCACTGTTTCTTTTTAATAGGAATTAGTAGCAAAAAAATGAGTGTTAGTTAATTAGCTTGTTTAAAAACATTACATTATTTAAGGACAGTTAGAAACTGATAAACAGTTACCCAATCTGTTGGGGTAGTTCTATTGGAAAAAGAACAGCTATGCTTTAGGAGGTTAAAGGCAGAAAGATAATCATTGTAAACGATTCCTCAGCAAGACAAAGAAAGGAAACACAGTCATTTCCAAATCACACATTTTTCATTATTCTATTTTCACAATTATTTCACCACTGTATAATTAATTTTCATGCACTATAATATGTTTCTGTGTAACAAATTGGCGTTGGAGTAATAAGACAGAGAATCAACGAGCATAACAGAACAGCATAGCCATATAATTCCACCTACAGACCGGGAAGAACGAGGAACTGCGAACGCCGATGAATCTCAGACGGAGCGAACAACCAAAAGCGCAGAGCACAGTTATACAAATACCATTTCCAGACAGAACGAGAATTCGTGCATACAGATAAATTTTCAGGTAACCCGAAACCAAACCCTCATGTTATATTTATAAACAGAGAAAGTGCCGGAAGGTAACAATTATGCAACTGAATCATTTCCATTAACCTACTGTAATCAAGTTAACACAGTCCAGGCGTTCACATCTTCTTTTGAACAAAATTTCCATTAAAAAGACAGAGTCTCGAAACAGAGTTTCGGGCAAATATTTGTACAACCATAAACCAAAATAAGTATAGCAAGAGTCACCAACGGAACCGACGGATAGGGGTTTTGAACAAACCCTAGGGTTACAAATAACTGAGCAGTAAAAAGCTACAGGAGGAGGGTTCGAAACCCTGAGCAATCACCTCACAAAATAACCAACATCGATTTACAGAACGAGTGCTCGAGGCAGCTAAATACCCAGAAAGGGTTTCAACAAAAACTAAGTAACAGTAATACAGAAGCAAGGGCCGAGGCCAATGAATAGAACCATAGGAGGGTTACACAGGTAACAGGACCATACATTTTGCCGCATAGAAGACAGATTACCAACAAAGCAAGACTCAGAACTATAAACAAGCTATAGCCAACTATATGGGGAGACACTACCCGTAAAGGACGAGTAGAAGAACTTGTCAAGAGGCACGGAGCACATCGAACCGCATCACCAATTACCTGGAATCACCTGCAACCAAAATGAGAACAGGTTAGCGTTATGGACCAACACAAATAACATTTAAAATTAAAGAACCAGAAGGAGATTGGAGAAGATTCTCACCTGAATCTAAGGGAACCGAGTCGAAGACCGCCATAACCTTTAACCTCTGAAAGACCAGTAACAGATGCGTTAGGACCGGAGGAAGAAGAGAAAAAATAGTCCAACAGGGAGCCATTATTTACCTGACAAACCATGTTGAAGCGCGGAAGTTCGGAGGAGGACCTGTCACGAAACAAAGCCATCAACCAACGAATGGAAACAACAATTGCATAGAAAGAAATCAGTCAAATACACCGTGAAACAAGATTATTATCGTGTTGCATAGAGGGTGCTCTCACAGGCCACCGAACCTTACCCCCATAGCTGTAAAGAACCAGAGGTACCCATACAAACAGTGCGCGAGACCAGAACAACGAAGGACCAGAGCTCCCCACAGTCACAGAGTCAGCTTATCGGTGTAGCGAGAGTGCGAAAATGACAAATGATTAGGGTTGGGTTGACAAAAGGTGAAGCGCCGTGCAGAGGAAAACCGGCATGTGGAGGTGGATGACCGACGTGGCCCGTTAAAACCCTAAACCCTTTTCCGAGGGAACGTACAAACGAATTAATTCAACCATAAATTCTTCCAGGACAAAGTCCTATCAATAGGAGATATTTTATAATTGGCGGGAGGCCATCATTCATGCTGCATAAGACCCCTCAACAACAGCTTAACAGTGTGTTTCACTTTGCTCTTATCCGGATTTTGGTAGATCATCAGTTGGGATTGCAAGGCATTTCTTGGGAGGACTTCATCTCCCGTGATTTCTTTAGAACATCACAGGTACTATCAAAGCCAGAGCAGGAGTTGGGTGGTTGTTCTCATCAGCATGAGCACCATGAGACCATTACCATGCCAGTTTTCATTACATATCAGAGAGGTAGTAGGCACTTGTTTGTAGCAGTAAAGCAAGTGTTATCTCCACCCAGGGTGGAAGGGGCCTCGCTTCTGGCATCGACTACACAGGTACTGGACAAGGGCAAGAAGCCCGTGCATGATGAGGGACCATCAGGTGTGCAGGAGACCGATTTTATCCTCATCTACAATGACGAGGCAGAGGCAGAAAATGACAAACTTAGGATGATCATTGAGGAGCAAGAATCGGAGATCCAAGACTTGATACTAAATATGGAGAGGGCCAGATGTGCCATCAAGTATCTGGAGTAGAGGAACAAACATCTTGAGGACTAGTAGGTAATCATGGAGCTGCAAAGCATCCATGAAAATTGATAAGCTGCCCAGCAAAGGAGGATCGAGCTCACTGCCTTGGAGCAAGAGATCAACAACGACCATGAGTCTTGGTTAGAGCGGGTCAATCTACACTTGGAGAGACTGCTGGAGAAGGCCAAGAAGGATAAAACCATATTGAGGAGGATGGCTTGTCATTATAGGGCACAGAACATGAGCGCAAAGGCCTCAATAAGGAGCTTGAAGGCCAAACTGAGCAGAGCAACAAAAGAGGCAAAAGAGAAAGATCGGCTTTGAATCTTGGCTAAAGCTTCTGTGGCCCAACATAGTTCCTCTTAGAGAACCTCCAGCCCAAATTTCAAGAAATTTGGGACAATTTTGGTTGCATGGAAATCTTTTGGCACAAACACAGGTTTTTTCTCTATATGTGTCGCGCCACCGGCGCGACACGTAGGATTGGGAACTCCAAATGAGAAATGGTTTGCTTTTTTTGATTCAGCATGCAAAATCACGACTACTGGAACTTGGGCAAGAAACTTGGGCATGATTTGAGTCTCCAGGAGGTCAAAAACACCCAAAAAATGTCCTCACTGCCCCTATTTTGACACACAGGAAGCAGTTTTGGGAGAATGAAGATTTGGAGGGGAAAATGAGCTCCAAATTCCAAAATTTCACTTGGGTTGGGAAGTAGACAGAACAAGATTTCCAACGAGCACACTTGAGCACATTTTGGACTCCTGCAAGTGCCTCAAAACTGGACTAAAATTGGCACAACGCATACAAAAAAGGGTGCATTGCATATAGGAAAAAAGGCCGAAAATGCCTTTGTTTTGCGAAATTTCGCTTCCCTACTTTTCATAAGTGGCCCCCCTCATCTACAATTCATTTTTTCGGCACCTAAGGCGATTTTAAAAGTATTTTCACTCCAGATGGGCAGTTATCCAAGTGGTAAAGGAAGGCAAAGGGCCACCCAAGCCATTTGTCATGTTTGTGGCGCTGCAACTGTAGCTGATGTTTGGCTCTCCACCTTCATTTTGTGATGATTTGAGTAACTCCCCAACACTTGGGCATTCTATCTCTTCATGGCACATTCTATATATTGTATGCAAACCATTTGCAAAGGGTGGGTTGGCTTGTAACTTCTGGGAGACTATTGGAAAGAAACTATGTTTCTGCATTGTATATTTGTTATAGAGGATTAATGAAAGGCAGTGGCTCTGTTTCATGAGATTCATGTGGTTGTGAGTGTAGCAAAAGTGTCTCTTATGTTTCATATGTATCTTGTTATGTTTCATAGTTAATTTCATATTCATTTCCAGTGAAGTTTTCTAAGTTAGGTAAGGTAGAATTCAATTTTATTGCTCTGCCTGTGGGAAAATTTCATGTTCAGTGTTCATTCTTATGTTGAAAAGGATTCATGTTGTCCACGCCCTTTTCACCCTCTTAATCAATCTCTCCATTCCGCACTATCTTAAACTAAATTGCTAGGCTTTCCACCTATCTTGCCTCACGAAGTAATCCGTGCCTTTGTATTAAGCTCTTTGTTCATTGAGGTCCATTGGTCCCATACCATCCCAGAAACATAGTCATTCATAAAAATCATTTCTTGTATCTGTATTCACTTACTAGCCTAAGATAAATAGTTCATTGTAAGTCATCTCAAGCCTTTTCGTTTATCTATTCACTGAGAGTGACCCGGAGAGAGCCCTCTCGTGTTCTGGTAGGGCTAGCTACCAGACTGAGCGTGGTTTGTGGTTACCCTGAATTTTGCCTTCTTTCAGCCTAAGGCAGATTTAGGTGCTAACGCCACCTATTGAATATAACAAAAAACCTTGATGCACAACTAGATCACAATAAAACGCGTATAACTTATGCACAACAAAATCACATTAAGACTCATATAAGTGAAGATGCATGCCTAATTCATCAACCTAAAAGAGTTAAGTACTAGCTATTTGACTTCTTATTTACCTTATGTTAGAGCATGAGACTCATATTGGCATGTATAGGTTTCGTGTACCCAATTTAACAATTGAATTTGCTCTATATCTATTGGACATTTGCATAGGCTATTTATATAAGTAGATGAAAAAACACATGGCATTAACAATAAAATCAATTTACATAAACCTCCATACCTAATTCATCGACCTTAAATAATAAATTATCTTATACAATTTTAGCTGTTTGACTTCTTATTTTATTTACTTCCATAGAGGTGCTTATATTAGAAAGAATATGTCAAATTTCAGAAATTCATTAATTACACTAAGATTTAATAATGAATTTGAACAATGTTTTTTTTTCAATTAATGTTTTTAAGATTGTAACAATTAAATATCAATGGAAAGCTCCCATTTTTATTATTACCATTTAATTAATGATTATGATTAAATTTATTAAATTACATTTATTTATAACGATATTTGTAATTAGTTTTTCTCAAATTTGGAATCTAATTAATATATTTATCATTTCTAATAAATTTTATTATTTGAGTTAGCAATAATTTTATAAAATATTAATTTTTATTGTAAATTTTAATTAATTTTTAAACATATTTAAATAATATATTTATATTGAGTGGTAGTATTATACAATTATAAAAAAAATTAGTTCAATTTCGTATAAGTGTTTTAAACATATTAATTTTTTAAGTTATAGTTTATTTATTTAATTTTATTAGTTAAATTAACATTTATAATTATAAAATATTATTTTTAAAATTTTTTTTTTTTAATAATTTTTTTTTTTTTTTTTAAAGGGGAATTTGGGATATATATTTCTGCATTCATGTTTGTTGTTATTATTACTGTTACATATTATTTTTATTACATTCATAAATTGATTAAAGATGTTTATATTAAAAAAAAGAAATATCATACTTTTTTCCTTTAAATGTATTATGCATATTTCATGTTGTTGTTATATTTACATATTTACTTGTATTTTAATATATTGATTAAATATGTTTATTTAAGGGGAATATCATAAATTTTGTTTTTTTTAAATGTAATTGGTATATTTTTCAATTTGACAAAAAGTAAATCAACTGTGTTATTATAGTTTTCTTTCATATTTATATTGATGTTCTAATCTTATCAACAATTATCAATAATTTAACTTATATAAATAAAAATAGTAATTATTAATTGTTAACTGTAAATGATAAATAATATGATAAATTAAAATGTTTAAAAAAAAAAAATTCAATATGTTGTCATAGTTCTCCATTATTTATGTTGATATTCTAATTTTTATTAACGATTATCAATTAATTTAACTTATTATGAATGGCTAGCAATAAACATTATTATTATTTTAAATATAATAAATAATAATTAATAATAAATTCTTAGAAAATTATTTTTATTTTTAAAATCGTTTAAAATTAATTATAGGAATTTTAATTTATTTTAAACTTTTATCAATCATTAAAAATAATGATAGTAATAAAAATTAAATATATATAATACTTATATAATAATATAATATATAAATAATTTTATAAAATAAAAAAAAAAATACTATTAAAAGCATTAACCTTAATTTAAAAATAAAAATAAAACAAACAAATATTATTAAAATAAAATCAATTCTCTAGACATCATAGAAGTAAATTTTAAAGATTACACGCACAATTTTAATGGGAGGAAAAAACATCAAAAACACTCCTTTTTAAAACCATAACCATAGCATCATACTACCAACTTTTTAAAGAAAATATGTGATAGATTTGATTTTTATTTTTTGATTTTTAGTTGTTTTTAATGATATTTTTGGAAGTTATTTTTATTTTTAGTGATATTTTTGGAAGTTTTTTTTTTGGTTTTTAGGATCTAATTTTTCTACAATTTAATAGAAATTTATTGAAATCACAAAATCCCTGCACAATAAAAAACAATCAAAGTACACTAAAAATTTTTCAATTCTAAATCCATATATAAAATCAAAAGAACAATTTAAATAACACAAATAAAAATTTCACCTCAAAATTTTCCACCAAATTTTAAAATTTTAACACCAAAAAATCCAAAAAAATACCACTAAAAACAAATCAGTTTTTTCTATAAAAGGAAAAATCACTATAACTATCATCACCCAATCACAGTCATAGCCGACCAATAATTCTGGACGTAATAAAATCATTATGGATTGTTCGATATTATTAATAGCCAGCCCTAACTAATATTGCGTAGACATTTCATGACTCATTTACTCATTTCTCTCATCGCTACGTCCGACTGCTTGTATTTGTAACAGGATGGTGAAATCAAAGATGCCGCGTACTCATAAAAAATGCCCTGATAATGGTTACGAAACTCTTCGCATGGCACAGATGGGAGTACAGAAACAGGATGGAGATCTGGAAAGATTCTCAAACCACTCCCCGACTCACAAAAAACCCCCAGACAATGACTATGAATCTATCCGGAAAGCTAGGATTGCAGAGAACCAGGTCCGGCTGGCACAGCTAGGACTCCAAAAGCAGGCAGGAGATCTGATAGCACTCTTGAGGGTCGCAAAATCCGCGAGCAAATTCAAACACCACTCTGTTCAAAAATCGGTGTTTGAAAACGAAACTCCCCTTCGCCGTTCACAGCGTTTGAAAAAAACAAATTCTTCTACCCCAAACACTGAATACAAAACTCTTCCATCGCCTTTTTCGCAAACCGAAAAAGACGGATTATTTTACTCAGATCATGACAAGAATCTTTCCAATGGCGAGATAAGACCGGCAAATCCGCAGTTACCCAAAAATTCCCATGCTGATGCGCTTCTGTCTCCTGATTTATTGTCCCACCGCTGTAACAGGAAAGGCAGAGACCCAGTTCGTGACTCCATTGTGGGCATTTGTTGTCATTTTTGCAGGCGGAAGAAGGCCTGCCGGGAAGAAAATTGTGAACGTTGTCGTAATATGGACGTTACAAAGATTTGCATTGGTAACACAGAATGCTCAAGATGCCATTCTAGTACTGGTGTGATTTGTCGACATTGTTTGAAAGTGCGCTATGGGGAAGATGTTGAGGAGGTGCGCGAAAATAAGAATTGGATGTGTCCTCATTGTTCAGAGGAGAGTGGAATAAATCCATATTGGATTTGTAACAACTCTGTTTGCTTGCGGAAACGGAATATTCAACCTACAGGAATTGCAGCGTATAAAGACCTAGCGATGGGATATGAATCTGTAGCTCACTATATTGCCGACGTCTTGAGGAAGCAAGGTTTCAGCCGGGAAATAGATTCAAATGACAATAAGGACTGCGGGCAAGTAGATTCACATGATATGAAGGACTAACTTTATTTTCTCTTAGGCCCTATAACCAGTTTCATGATCTTTCATAGATCATACGATGGGGATAGATTATATTAGGGATTCCAATTTCCTCTTCCGTTTCTGAATTTTTTTCTGTCTTTCGGATTTTTAGTACGTACGAATACCATATAAAAAGAGTTATGATTCATGGATGTTATGAATTTAATATGCCGGGTAAAAGTGTATGGGTGGAGTTGACATGTATATGTAATAAGCTTTCGATTATTTAACATCGCACTCAAAATAGGAAATGCATAAAAATGTGTACTATGGAGGTTAATTGATTGGTTAGGAAATGCATAAGAATGTATACTATGGAGGTTAATTGATTGGTTAGAAAATGCATAGGAAATGTGTACTATGGAGGTTAATTGATTTGTTAGGAAATGCATAAGAATATGTACTAGCTTAGTAAAGTCTTAGTGGGTAGCTAATTCTATTTTTATTTTCAATCCAATTTGGAGATTTATATTATTGGAAAATATTCTGAGTACATAATCTAATAATTCCCAATAATATTTTTCATGAAAAAATAGATTATTGACTCTGATGAATCCACTATATCTAAAGATAATATAGTAAAGAAGACAAAGATCCAAACTCAATTGTGATAGCCTAGATATACCACACAAATGAGTCAATCCAAACAACAAAAGGTTGCAAGAAAAAAAGAACCATCCAAAAACGATATAGACCACTCGATGAACCCAAACAATCCTATCAATAGAAAAAATATGATTAAAAAAATTCCTTCGACCATCTCCTTTCCATCAACAATTTTTTTTAATGTATAGAGCCTACCTTAGTAAACAAGCCACACTTTGATAATCCGTTTGCCTCCATGTTCAGCTCCATGTACACATGTAAGAACGTGATCTTCACAGAATACCTTTTAAATAAATCTATGTATATAAAAAGGGCCCTAGAAAATACTTCAAAACCAGTGTTAATGGTTAAGGCTCTGGTGAAGATTGGTCAAAGCTGGACAAGAAATTTGTTAAAGGAACATCAAATATTTGGAAATCTCTAAAAGGTCTCTAGTAGTGAGGATGCAATTCACACTCTTCTAATGACTAATAATTATTCTAATTATGAAGCATCAAGTGAATTAAAAGAGCATTGCTGCATTCTTTTTACCCCATATATCAACTTGTTTTAGAAGGGGAACAAAATCCCACTTATATATTTTCACATGTTAAATAGAAATTCCCGAGGATTCGCCAATGCTATTGAGGTAATAAAGCTCTCCCCTACTTAGAGAAATAAGAGGGTTGGGGTGTATAGAATTATGAAAAGGTTGGACCATTTTCTTATATTAGACCTCTTTTTAGATGAAGTTATCAGATCCAAATTCAGCCTTATGTGGAGGGGATTCTGACCACTCCGTTGTAATACTAGAATTGGCTCCTATAAAGAAAAGACCCCTCATCACTTCAACCTAAACCCTGAATGGTTAAGGAGGAAAAATATGTCAAGAAACTAAAGGATGAATGGATTCTCTCAAGGATCAGCTTCCGTACAATTTGAGGAGAACCTCAAAAGGACTAAACAGGTCCACTAATTTGACAATTTACAAAATACATAAGGAGAGATTACTTAAGGAAGTGGAGGAAAAATAAAATCCCTGTACAAAAGTGATTGTTTTGGTTTCTTAATTGAGCCACAAAATTATAGGTGAATGAGTTGTAAGCAAAGAAGAGGGCACTACTTTTGGATAAAGAAAATTCTTAGAGTCTAAAAAGAAGGGCATTATGATGGAGATTCATAATGATTCCTGAGGAAAAATAGAAATTCCTAAGGATTTGCCAATGCTATTGAGGTAATAAAGCTCTTCCCTACTTAGAGAAATAAGAGGGCTGGGGTGTATAGAATTATGAAAAGGTTGGACCATTTTCTTATGTTAGACCTCTTTTTAGATGAAGCTATCAGATCCAAATTTAGCCTTATGTGGAGGGGATTCTGACCACTCCCTTGTAATACTAGAATTGGTTCCTATAAAGAAAATACCCCTCATCACTTCAACCTAAACCCTGAATGGTTAAGGAGGAAAAATATGTCAAGAAACTAAAGGATGAATGGATTCTCTCAAGGATCAGCTTCCATACAATTTGAGGAGAACCTCAAAAGGACTAAACAGGTCCACTAATTTGGTAATTTACAAAATACATAAGGAGAGATTACTTAAGGAAGTGGAGGAAAAATAGAATCCCTGTACAAAAGTGATCGTTTTGGTTTCTTAATTGAGCCACAAAAGTATAGGTGAATGAGTTGTAAGCAAAGAAGAGGGCACTACTTTTAGATAAAGAAAATTCTTAGAGTCTAAAAGAAGGGCATTATGATGGATATTCAAAGAGGAATCCTATACAGGCTACATTTTGATGGAGATTCAAAGCGGAATCCTAGAAAGGCCAAGATACAAAATTTGAACAAACAGTCACAAATCAAGCCACAAACATGAATATGGGTTCAGGGCCTTTAAGATGTACTTAAGCTCAAACCTGAGGATAACAGAAAAAGAAATTCGGAGTGATTGATGCTAAAAGTTAACATGGCCATTAAATTCAAAAAGTGTTTTTTGATATGCCCCAAAAACATGGAACTGGTCCAAGAGGCAATGGTCTTAGTCTACCTTATAGGACAAATCAAGCCACAAATTATGAAGCGGGGTTAAAGGCATCGTGTTAAAAGTAGACATGACCATCAAATTCAAACAATGTAGTCTTTAGTCATGCATCAAAAGTCCAAAACCGATCAGTAGATAGGATGACAAACAAGGGGTCACTTAGCAAATAAGCCAAGCTTCGGTAAATGATGGAATCACAGCACAAAGATCAAGTATTTGTTTTAACAATGAAAGCATTGCTTCTTAGAATGTTAGTCTACAAAGGACTAACTCATTTCCACTCTTCACTAGGGACATATCTTAAGGCCTCAGTTAAAAAGGAAATCCTTTTCATGATTGAAGTCCCATGAAAGTAGAGGGAGAATTGAGAAGAAAACTCAAAGTGATGGATGAATGAATGCAAATAAGCTAAAGGTGGAGATTATTTGAGGATAGAGGGGAGCACTTCCTCATTCTTGCCAATCAATAACCAGCAATAAATTTTTAAATTGTAAATGAGATACATTATTTCAGTAACACACTTGGAAGATCCATGACAAACAGATCAAAATACATAGTCCATTCACAGGATTATCAAGAACCTACACAAAAAGGTTTCAGTTCAAAAAGAAAGGTTGATTGGTAAGTTGAGAGATATTAGAAAAGGTCTTCCAGGCATCAAAGACTAAATGCATAAAGCAGCCAAACAATCCATTGAAAACTAAGGTTCTAGTTAAAGTGGCTTTGGTTCCCATGGTGCATTTTTAAATTTACTCCAGATTAATAGTTAGAATTATAGTAACAATAGAAGGGTAAATGATAACTGGCTCAGCAAAGTCTCAATGGCTAGCCAATTCTATTTTTATTTTCAACTATTGAAGGACCAATAAAATCCAAATATCCGAGGAAAGAAATTCATGTATATAAAAAGGGCCTTGGAAAATAATTCAAAGCCAGTGTTAAAGGTTAAGGCTCTGGTGAAGATTGGTCAAAGCTGGACAGGAAATATGTTAAAGGAACATCAAATATTTGGAAATCTCTAGTCAAAGCTTTTGCTTTAGTATGATGATGGATTCGATGGAAAATTGAAAAGGGAAACAAGGTAATAGTGGGAGAAGATCCTTGGGTTGGTTGCAGTGAAAATTTCAGGTTGTCTCATCCTATACTGGCTCACTTACATGCTTTAGGGATTTACAAGATAAAAATGCAGCAGGTTTGGCCAAAGGTTGGATAAAGTGATGGAAATCTGGAGAGAAGTTTGCATTCGCATGGTGAAATGGCTATTAAATGGTTCCATTTGCATGGCGAAATGGCTGTTAAAATACATAAGAAGGAGAGATTGCTTAAGGAAGTGGAGGAAAAAGTAGATTCCATGTACATGAGTGATGGTTTTGGTTTTTTAATTGAGCCACAAAATTAAAGATGAATGTGCTGGAAGCAAAGAAGAGGGCACTGCTTTTGGATAAAGAGAAATCCTAGAGTCTAAAATGTAGGGCATTGTGGCTACAAGCTGGGGTTGAGAACTCATTAGTTTTTCATCATTTGCAACCTACAGAAAATAATACACTGTGGAGGGTATAAAAATCAAATGGATTACTGGCAATTAGCTTCAAATATATAGTGCAAGAGAGTGTGAGTTATTTAGGATCTATTTATAAGGCTGAGAGAAGAGAAACAATAGTTCAGGTTTTAAGAATGCCTACATTCTTCCCTAGTTTTGTGAGTATTGAAGACAGCCAAAAGTTAATGGAGGAGGTGATAAGGGAAGAATTACTTATAGGTCTTCAAAGTTTTTAAAATATAAGAGCCCCAGGCATGATGGGTTGCCTGTGGAATTATTTTGAGGGTGCTTTCCTTTCATAGAAGAAGACTGGTGGAAAGTCAATGAGAAGTCTAGATTCTATGGAAAAATACTAGCATCTTATAATGCTCCCTTTACTGCACTGATTCCAAAGACTGATAACCCCAGTTATACTGTGATGACGCAGGCTACTAGCTACACAGCAGGGACCATCAGAGCTGAACAAGAGGAGCAAAGTTTGAGGAGGGGACCTTGGACTGTTGATGAGGACATGAGCCTTATTTGATGCGTAACCACCCGGCGTGAAGGTCGATGGAACGCAGTAGCCAAATGTGCAGGTAGGTTTTTACAGTCTTAAATGATGAACATTCAGAACAAGAGTATTAATGCCAGTATATTGTGTGTATATACATATTTATATCTATATACATGCGACAATCTCGATAATTTCTAATATATAGATAACTCTAACGATGTATATGCACAGAGATACTACCACTAATGCTCTGGAATCTGCAACTCCATTCTCATTTCGTGCATTTATAACTAAGTACCAGTCCCAAATATTTATTAGCAATCTAGAACTATATTTATATATATTGTGCAGTTGGGTGTCTATTGCTTAGCCTTCCCATTTGAATTCACTTCATTAAACCAATTGTTATGATTGTTAATGTGTAAATTTTAATGAAACATTTCATTCAATTGGTTCAAACTGGTTTAATGCATTGAGAAGGGCTAAAGAGAACAGGGAAGAGCTGTAGAATGAGATGGCTTTATTATCTTTGGCCCGATGTTAAACGTGGAGACATAACGCTAGAAGAGCAGCTATTAATCCTTGAACTCCATTGTCTCTGGGGTAACAGGTAACTAACGAAGTTTCATGTTAGAATCTAAGATTTTTACAGTTGTCAGATTCGTTTGGATAGCATGGAGTATGGAACCTATGACTTCTCAGGGCCCGGTTTAGATTATTCCCACCTCAACAATAAAAATTTGTTATTCTTCAATAATGTGAAATTCCCATCTGAGAGCAGCGCGAATTTCAATTCTCTGCTCGGAACCCCAACTTTGTTGCCCAATGTCCTCCACAACTCTCCAATGTCGATCGAATCAAACGTTGTGCTCTGTTTCAGTGAAGAATATAATGCACCCAATTCGACACCAGACAACAGTTGCAGGAGTGGGGCTTCGGCTTCGGCTTCAGTTTCCAAGAAGGAGATTTCATTTGCGTCAAAAAAGAAGAAGAAAACTCGTGAGGGATCACAAAATACAAACAAGTTGTCGGTAGATCCTCAGAGTGTTGCATCCAGCCATAGGAGGCACAGGAAATTCGCAACAACACCACTATGTTATCCATGACCGGGAAAATTGAAATTTGAACAGCGGAACAAACTTGGTGTGTTAGTCCAGTGTACCTGGGCGGCGAGTAGTAGAGTGGAGGAATTAAAGAGCGGGAGGCACCTAATCGAGGAGGAAGGTGAGTGAGTAGATCGCGATCAGGCAATTCCTCCATTTCGAATTGGTAAAGGCATTATTCCTCTGCGGCGGCGATCCGTCAGCGAAATTTCAGGGTTGCCAGCTCCGATCTCATCTACGTGGAAAAATCAGGTAATGAATGCATAGCGGAGGAAGGGGGTGCGTGGAAAAATCAGGGAATGAATGTGGAGGAGAGGAAGGGGGTGGCGGATCCAGGGGAGCGTGGTGGCGGGCGGAGGGATTGCTGGCGGTGGAGCCTGACAATTTTCCAGGTGGCGATGGAAACCGGGCAATTCCTCCGCCCAGGTCGACTACTCTGTGAACGTTGTCGTAATATGGACGTTACAAAGGTTTGTATTGGTAACACAGAATGCTCAAGGTTCCATTCTAGTATTGGTGTGATTTGTTGACATTATTTGAAAGTGCGCTATGGGGAAGATATTGAGGAGGTGCACGAAAATAAGAATTGGATGTGTCCTCATTGTTCAGAGGAGAGTGGAATAAATCCATACTAGATTTGTAACAACTCTTTTTGCTTGAGGAAACGGAATATTCAACCTACAGGAATTGCATCATATAAAGACCTAGCGATGGGATATGAATCTGTAGCTCACTATATTGCCGACATCTTGAGGAAGCAAGGTTTTAGCCGGAAATAGATTCAAATGACAATAAGGACTACGGGCAAGTAGATTCAAATGATATTAAGGACTAACTTTATTTTCTCTTAGGCCCTATAACTAGTTTCATGATCATTCATAGATCATATGATGGGATAAATTATATTAGGGATTCCAATTTCCTCTTCTGTTTCTGAATTTTTTTCTGTCTTTTGGATTTTTAGTACGTACGAATACCATATAAAAAGAGTTATGATTCATGGATGTTATGAATTTAATATGCAGGGTAAAAGTGTATGGGTGGAGTTGACATGTATATGTAATAAGCTTTTGATTATTTAACAACATACTCAAAATAGGAAATGCATAAAAATGTGTACTATGGAGGTTAATTGATGTGATTGATTTGTTATCGTAGATATGAATATAGATATATTTTTGGAACTAGGTCTTAATCTATGATTCTATTATCATAAAATATTTAACATAATTGAAATAAGTTAATTTTTAACCAATACTTTATAAAGAGATAATATTTTGTAACCAATTTGTAATCTATTTGTTAGAATATTCTAACACATAGTAGAAAGTTAAGTATAACTTGGTCTAGTGTAGAGTTAAGTAAAGTGTGTTTCTTTATTATGTACTTTTGTAACTTACAATCTCACGGTTCATTCTCTCCTCAGTATTATCGACCCTTGATCCATGGCTTAGCAATCGATTGATCCATGATCTCTATTTAAAGAGCATGGAGGGTCATTTGTAGGGCTTAGTGGCTAAAAAGGCAAAGAATAAATCTAAAGTTTTACATAAATCTATGATATGGTGTAGGTATAATAATCAATTTATTTCTCTAATTCGGAGAGATGGACTGCATAAGCTTCAACATTAGGCACTTGAAGGTTATTTTATTGTTTATAATAGGGAGGAACTTATAGAGCTTTTTCATAATTGAAAGACAACAATTAACAAGATTACGTCTTGTATTCCAAAACTTATTAACAAGGACAAAATTTTTGTGATGATGAGGTCGATATCATTCCAATAAGTCTAGGATGTAATTATGTTTATGCCTTGAAATAAGTAGCTTGAGCCCTATGGGTATACATCATTTTTTTTCAAGGCCTATTGAATTTTTTTAGGATATGAGATTCATGAGTTGGTGGATGAATCTAGAATATGTCATTCAATGTGGGGAGGGTTGATTGCAATGTTCATGTCTTCAATTCCCAAGCATGGAAATTAGAGGGATCCTATTGGTTTTACACCCATTACATTTTGCAATGTTATATATAAAGTAATATCCACTATCATCCCCTAAAAAATGGTCACCTAGCCAATTCTTGCTATGTTGATCGAAATACACCAAGTAGCATGGGATTTTACACATTAAAACTCACTTTCACCTTAGGAAATAATTTATTGAACTGTTTTCATATATTATTTCTCATTAAACCCCAAAACATTCCATGAGAATAATAAAATAAATCATTATTTAATGTTTATTACGAATTCATATTTGACTTTATCCCGATAACATAATTCACAATTCGTTTTTTATGTGTTAATTCCTTTGACAATTTTCTAAATAAACATATTTTATCATTTCAAATAATATTTCCCTCTATAAGATATAGTAAAGTATTCCTAACATCTAGATATTGATTTAGTATGACATTTTTTATTATTATCTTAAATCTAGATCTATTGTAATATTTTGTTATAAATAGAGGGATTTTCTCCTCATTCTTCACTATTACCATTCTCATAGTCCTCATTATCATCACATGACATTTCAGCTCCCACTTTTGAGTTCAACCCATCACCATTTTCTTTTATCCATTGCAGCCATTAGGAGAGAGAAAGTTGAAGTTGAAGTGGAGGGTATTCAAGGACCCATCCCATTGAGTGGGATTTGTAGATCCAATTCTCCATATTCTCCTCACCGCGTGTAGTGATGTTAGTTTGATAATAATAAAAATCATTCATTTTCCATTGGGTCTATTTTGTTTCTTGTGATGTTATTTGCTATTCTTGTTAAAAGACATATTTTGCAGAGTTTTTAATGTTCATTTTGTAGATCTTAAAGCAAGTTCAACTGCCATATTTTATTGTTCAGGTTATTTATCACCAACGGCTTAAGTAAATTTTTTTGGTACACTTCTATAAAAACTCCATACTAACAAATGCTAAATCCATTGGGTCTTTAGGAGTCGTTAGCAAGTGGTCACTCTGCTGGTCAAAAAATTCAGAACTATAACGACTATTGTTTGAGATTACTACTCTTTTTTAGAAAAATATTTATTCTTTTGGGTTTTGTTACTTTTTTATGTTCCTCAAAGTGGATCTCTTGGATCAAATATATGATTTCCCCCCCTCCCCCTTCTATTCTATTTCCCTGAATGGTTCACTTTCTAAACCTTTCAATCCATATCATGTCCCTTGCTAAGCTAACCCAGTATCCCCCTCTGTCATCATTCTAGCAGTCAAAGGACTCGAGAGATATTTCAAAGCAACTAACCACTAAAACATTGTAAATGGCTTCAAACTTTTTGTGATGATGCGTCTATTATCCACCATAATTTGTGGATGAAATATTACTCTTTCCCCAAGCCTCCTTGTGAGAGGTTTAGGTAGTGAAATCCATTCCTTCAAACTTCATGCATGCTTCATGTAAATTGATTAATGGAGATAAGTCTATTTTTTTTTCTTTAGAACCAACCCTATGGCTTAAGGCCATCTTGCATGCATTCTAGAGCTTTGGATAAGTAGTCTCTCGAAAAAATAACTAGGAGTGGCAGTTGTTGTCAATCCATGAAAGGAGCATGTTAGAAAGGAGTTTTCCAAAAGTTTTCCACTAAGTTTGAGAGTTGGGCCTTCAGATCACTTAATATGGTAGGACACCTAGTTCTACTCAAGTTAGTCTTACATGAAATACCTATGTACCAATTATCATCATTGGCCACCTTCCAATATTTATGCAGTGTTTTCAATACTTTACTTAGAAATTTCTTATGAAAGTGAGTAAATAATGATAAGAAATGGGTATTAGTGGCATGGAAGAAAGTTTTCATTCCCAAATTGGTAGGGGGACAAGATCTTCATGATTTCGAGATGTTGAATAAATCCCTAGGAGAGAAACTATGGTGACAATTGCTCCAAGGAGGGATGTACCTTTTGAGATAAATATAAAATATAAAATATAGTACTTCATACACCTAATTAGAGAAATTTGTATTTCCAAGTTTCCCTTGAGAATCCTCGATATGGAATCTAGCACAAGCAAATTGTAATATAATCCAAGTTCAAACATTTTAGGAGATAAGAAATGGGTACACTACATGTTTATGGAAAGATTATTGGTTACAATTTCCAAACCTTAAACATCAAGAACATATGAGGGATTCGATAACATTTACTTGAGAATAACAATGATTTACAATGGTCGACTTCCTAAGGCCACATAAAGATGAAGCCCAATGGTGGGCTTGGAAAATTTAAGAAGATTGGTGAAATTCTTGCTCTCTAGTTCAATGGCATACCCTTTCCGAGAAGTTATAGAAAAGGTGAATCCACACTGATAGAGAAATAGATACCTTGCATTGGGGTTACCAAATGAGAGGCACATTTACTTTGAAGGAAGCCTATGCTCTACTTGTTTGTCATCAAAATATTCCCTGAAAGCCTCTTTGGAGGAAAATATGGATGACAGATTGTGGCCCAAGGTGGCTCTATTTCTTTGGTTGGTGGGAAGACAAAATACTTTTATGTGGGATTATGTAAGAGAAAAAGGTTTTTGAGGACCATAACTCTTCCCTATTTATAGCAAACATAAATAAATGGTAGACCATCTTATAAACACCTTCCACTATTCTATCTTGATTTGGAGGAAGATTTGGGAGCTCGTTGGTCATTTTGATCAATCATATCACAATTTAATAGAGACTTTGGAACAATGGAGACCTAACATATTCTCCTTTACAGTGGTAGATATAGCATGGTTGCTTGTAGTGGGATTTGTTATGTAGACTGTATACAAGGAATGGAATAGGTGAATCTTCAAAAAACAGTAGAAGCTTATAGAAAGAGTATGGAAATTAATAAAATATAATATTTGTGAAACATTGGAAGGTCCAACCTCAGGAAGTATTTGTTCTGATTAATCTTAACCTCTCCCTCTATGATCTCCCTAGCTTCCTTTAAGAGTTTCACTCCACAATGTTCTTCTCCTAATCTATAATCTCCCCCCATAAGGGTTTTGTGAAGCTTAGATTTGATATAGCTTGTAAAGGTAATCCTATATTGGCTAGGTATCGAGGATTATTTTGAGACCAAGATCAATGTTTTATGAATTTATACAATTGATTGTGGCATAATTAGTAATAGTGAAGATGATTTTCTAGTGCTAGAAAAAGGGCTCAAGCTAGCTATCTCAACAAGATATTTTAAGCTTCAAATAGATGTATTTTTTGAATTGGTTATTAAAATAGCTCATAAGATATCCAAGGTGCTCTTGTAGAAAAACTCTCCAAAATGTGGAAGCTCATTAATTTGATTACCCACACCATAAATATACTTTTATCTATTAATTATGTCATTGCATATCACACTTAGGCAATAGGAAATAGAGTTGTATATTTCTTGGCTAATCTGACCTGAAACCAAAGAGGACTATGTTTCAATGTACTTTGGTTTTCGGAAAACCAATCAAATTGGAATTTCCATTTTCAATGCATTTAAATTAAAGGGTGATAAATCCTCTGATGGAGTAAACGATCATTGAGGAGAAGGGATCCTCGATGGGAAGAAAATTTTAGAACAATAGGATTAGGGTACAAGCTTGTAAAAACACCATGGAGAGATCATTAAATGTTGGGGGTGGCATGGGCACCCCATGCATTTGACTAGTAAATATGAAAGGGCATATCTTTGAGTGTGTTAAGAGATTTTAGGTTAGTGTATTCATTTGTAGCATTGAGGTGGGGTGAGAAAACTAGACCCTTCATTGCAAGAGGAATGGCCTAGGGAAAGTTAGAGTAATGTGAGGACTATCATCACCCTTTCACTGTCAATTATAAGCATCCCCGTTCTGTTTAATACAGTTAATTTGGTGGGGAATCTATCAACTTATTTATTTTATTCATTTGTTGGGTTCAATGCCCTGTGTAGGAGGGGAGGAATCCTAGTCATGAGAAGGTAGCAGAGAGAGTAGGATTCTTTATTATAGTATGTTGCAGCTCCTTAGGTGGTCTTCATACTTTTGACATGCCAAATTATCTTGCAACATTACATCCTTTGCATTCAACCTCCCTCCTATTCATTTATCCCTAGGTAACTCTTTAATCCATGTGATTCGATATACATTTTTATCTTGGATTTCCATATAGATACTAGTATTTCTTTGGTGGGGGTTTTGTTTGGTTATGGGTTAAATACTATCTTTTCGATCTTACTAGTGTTCTATTGTTCCTTTGTTGCAATGAGTCTCTTTCTTTGATAGCCTTAGACTCTTCCATTGGATGTGAAATTTATGTTTATTGGTTGCTCCATCAAGTCCTTTGTTTAGCATTGGTCCACTTTTTTTATTGGCTCCATGCATAGTAATTAGATAGGGAATTGTGTCACAACTTCTCTTAGTTTTATTTGGTGAATTATCATTGTGTAAAATACTAGTGCAATCTCCTTTTGTTTGGCATGTACTATTAGAAAATGTGTAGTAGACATGGAGGGGGTGGTAGTTGTCCCCATGGACTTAACCATTCTCAGCATCAGGCCCAAGAGGTTGTTTAAATGTATCATTTGGTTATTCCACTTCAAAATTATAATGAGATTAACTAATTGGAATCCCTTGTTGCTAGAAATAACAAGATTTCTCTGCCTCTAATATCTTATAGGATATTTCTACATAGATCCCTGACCCTGGGCATACTAGGGGAAGAATGAAATAGCACTTTAATGCATTATCCCAATATTAGAAAATGAAAAGCCTACTGCATAGGATAACGAAGGAAAAACAAGAAAAGAGATATAATATCTTTGTAGGATTGAAAGATGTTAAACAAGTACAAAGAAACCAACTGGAATGCTTAGAGAGAATTGATGCAAGGCTAGCACATATAGAGTACCACC
The DNA here is from genome assembly GCA_000404065.3 of Pinus taeda. Classification (NCBI taxonomy): domain Eukaryota; kingdom Viridiplantae; phylum Streptophyta; class Pinopsida; order Pinales; family Pinaceae; genus Pinus; species Pinus taeda. The sequence continues at coordinate 236 of APFE030115990.1, read as the reverse complement.
TCCAATGTGATCCTACTTCTTGAGCTTATTTAGGCTCTAGTGCCAAATATTTTTCACCTTTAACCTTAACAAAACCTCAATTTACTGAAAGTTAGTTCGAACTAGGTCTTAATCTATAATTCTATTATCATAAAATTTTGAGTGATTATATATTTAATATAATTGAAATAAGTTAATTTTTAACAAATACTTTATAAAGAGATAATATTTTGTAACCAATTTGTAATCTATATGTT
>APFE030115982.1:3549-14730 GCA_000404065.3 Pinus taeda | reverse complement strand
TGAGTACACCCAAGGAGGCTTATTCTGGTAAGAAGCATGATCTTTCTCATTTGAGGATTTTTGGTGCTAACGTTTACATGCATGTGACAAAGGATGCCAGGAAGAAGTTGGAGTCGACTGTAGAGGTTGGGATATTTGTGGGGTACACTGATACGCCCCACAACTATCATGTGTATTTTCCAGATAGTGGTAAAACTGTTGTGCGACGGGATATAAAATTTCAAGGGGAGAAATCCATGAAGTGTTCGCTTGAGAGGGATCTACACTTGCATGCAGATGAGGAGCTATTAGTTCCTAAGGATGAGCTTCAGGACGTGGATCAGCCACAGGATGAGGTTCATGGAGTGGTAGAGACCACTCATGCAGCACCAACCATCAGAGGGTGAAAGCGCTTGATAGAAGCTGAGCGATTGGCTCAAGATGCAGAGAAAGTTGTAGGACCACCTACAGCCCAACGCAGGCAGAGACGGTCACCTGATCGTTACACTAGATACATGGCTCTTCTGAGCAAATGTGTCATGACTGAGCCATCCTCTTTCGAGGAAGCTGTGGAGGAACCCGCATGGGTAGATGCCATGGTGGAAGAGTATGATTCTATTGTCATAAATAGTGCATGGGAGATTGTTCCTAGACCGGAAGGGAAATTAGTGGTGGGTTCGAGATGGATCTACAAAGTTACGCAGGCAGCTGACGGGAGTGTGGAGAAGTACAAGGCAAGATTTGTTGCCCGAGGCTTCTCACAGATAGAGGGGATCGATTATGAGGAGACCTTTGCACCTGCCGCAAGGTATTCTTCCATACAGATGATTCTTGCTCTCTCAGCGCAGATGGGGTGGTACATCCATCAGATGGATGTGAAGACTGCGTTCCTCAACGGAGTCATTGAGGAGGAGGTGTACATAGAGCAACTCGAAGGTTTCGAGATCTTCAGCAGCGAGTCGCATGTGTGTAGGCTCAAGAGAGTGCTGTATGGGTTGAAACAAGCACCTCGTGCTTGGTACACACGGATAGACAGTTATTTCACCGGACTTGGATTCTCCAAGAGTGAGGCGGATCCTAACCTATACCAGATTGTGGTGGAGGGTAAGTTGCTAGTCATTGTACTTTATATAGGTGATTTGATTTTGACGAGAGATGAGCTGTTGATACTTTCATGCAAGGAGCATCTTGCTAGAGAGTTTGAGATGAAGGACTTGGGTCTCCTTCATTATTTCCTGGGATTGGAAATTTGGCAGCGCAGTGATGGACTATTTGTTTCTCAAGGTAAGTATGCCCAGGAGATACTGGAGAAGTTCAACATGCATGGCTGCAAGCCTGTTGATACTCCTCTTCCTGGAGGTTGGAGTAAGGAGGATTCTACTTCAACGGAGGTAGTGGATGCCACTGTTTATCGACAGTTGGTGGGGTCGCTTATGTATCTGGTCAATACACGACCCGATATATGCTATGCTGTTAACCAGCTCTCACAAGCTATGGTTAAGCCAACCAAGCTCTTTTGGAAGGCAGGCAAGCATGTATTGCATTATCTCAGAGGCACATCGGGATATGGATTGTGGTACAGACATGAGGATGAGGTGAAGCTATGTGCCTTCACGGATGTAGATTGGGCAGGGAGCCCAATGGACAGAAAGAGCACATCTGGAGGGATCTTCAGTATCGGGTCGACAACAGTTTCTTGGTACAACAGGAAGCAGAGATCCGTGGCACTCAGTTCAGCAGAGGCCGAGTATATGGCATCAAGTTTGGCTGCATGCGAGGCTTTATGGATGAGGAAGATCCTGGTCGGGTTGTTCGGGTCACACTTGGAGCCTACTGTGATTTATTGTGATAACCAGAGTTGCATTAAACTCTCGGCTAATCCAGTATTTCATGATAGATCCAAGCACATCGACACCAGGTACCATCATATCAAAGATTGTGTGCAGCGGAGAATCATGTTACTTTCATACATTCCCACGGAGGATCAGGATGCTGATATCTTGACGAAGGAGCTCACCCTGAGAAAATTCGAATACCACAGAGGCAGGATAGGGGTTGCAGATAATCCATATCTTGTTGAGAAGGAGTGTTGAAAATGCAACAAGATAGTGTTGAAAATGCAACAAGATGATGGAGCTTAGTGAAAAGAAATCGCCTTCACTAAGTGGGCCCGCAGGCTATTTTTGGCGCAAAGTCTATTTTTAGACATATGGATCATGGTCTATGAGTTGCAGGATGCTATTTATGGATGATTGGTCATGTTGGTAAAAATAGATTGACCTCTATTTTTAGACATATGGGCGGAGTCTTTTTTTAGACTGCCAGTCAAAAAATAGAACAGTCGAATATTATTAGATCTTAATAATATTTGGACTATAAACATTATCTTATCCTCTTGCAACACTTCAGTTCGAGGTACGAATGTGGCACATGCAACTGGAAAAAGGAAATATGCTTTTCCTATGGGTTAGTTGAGCTATTGCATGATGGACTTCAGTTAGAACTCAAGTGATTGAGTTTGGTGGAGTTGATTGAGGAGTTGATGGAGTTGTGTTCAGTTTGACTTAGTTGAACTAGTTGTATTTAGTCTAACTGACAAATACACTAGTGATGAGTGGTGTGAATTAATTATTAATTAATTCACTAATTATTAACTCATAAATCAAACTAAAGAATACATCAGTTAACTCAGTGCATGGACAGTTCAGTGGAGACAAGTGTTAGAGGTGAGTGAAAGGGCAAGACAGTTGTCAGTTGCGACTATAGTTGTGCATGAGATTTGCACAATCAGTGGATTGAGATTGCCAATGAGGATTGCGTAGTGAAACACAAGGGAAATACGACTTTGGATCAGCCATTCTCATCTATTCTCATGCAGGATTGCGCAATGGAGGCAGGCAAGCAGCAGAGGAGATTTGAACCTGTGATTGATTCAGATCTGAGCTAGTTTGTGTGTAACAGGTGGAGATAGTACTGAGTACTTAAGAGGAGTATTGTACTATGTATTGTTACATGTTCTCAATCAATATAATATACAGATAGTTGATGGGTTTTCAGCTGTATGATTTCCCTATTACATACTGTGTTGATATGTGTGATTGATGCTTTAATGTGTGCATGCGATTGTTTCTTTAATACTGCAAATTGAAGATCAACGTAGAGGAGGTTATGTATTATGCATGGATTCCGCAAATAATATATAATCAGGATAATCTCTATGAGTAAGTGTCATATTATTCAAAATTCTAAAATACCCACATGGACAGGAACTAAGCATGATGATTCCCTTTTCAAGCAATTCTTGAACTTACTTTTTATCTCTGCATTCTCAATTATGGACATCTTATACATACCAACATTAGGAAGAAGGGAAGTTTCTTGCAGTTGAATATCATGTTGGATCTCCTTCTTGGGAGGCAATACTTTAGGTTCATGGAATAATTCATCATAGTTAGAACTAAGATTAACTAATTCACCCTTATGAGAAGGATCACAACCCTTAAAAGAAACATATTGTTCAACATCTTTTGTTTTCACAACTATAAGTACAGATTTATTTCTAGCATTTATGATCCTCTTCATTTTCCTTGCACTAACAAGTGATAATTTAGTCTTCATGCTATGTTCTCTTACAATATACTCAACCCCGTCATTGGTGAGGTCATATTTTTTCTCCTCCCTCAAGAATATGGCTTTCATTTCATACAAGTAATGAATTCCCAATACAATTCCACAAACATTAAGAGGAACCACATTTAATTGAGCCTCATCAGCAAGTTTTGAAGTGATAGAAAATTTAATCTTACATTATTTGGTTACTTGTAGTTTTGCATCATCATGTACCCAACTTAGAGGATAAGGTTTCTTGTGAGGTGTTGTTTCTGATGCTAGTTTCCTGAAAATTGCATCAGATATTACATTTACTTGGGAACCAATATAAAAAATATTATCAACTTTCTTATGCTTAATTATCACCCTTATGAGAAGAAACTCACTTCTACTTTCAGGACTAGGAGATGGAATAGAAGAATTAGAACTGGCATGAGAAGATGTTTTACCTTGCACTCCTACAATTATAATATAAGCCTTATCCCTTGAAATAGATCCCAAATTTTGTTGCACTATGGCAAGAGTATTTTGATCTCCTTTGCCTCTAAACATTTTTGGCCTTAGTTTATGATGTAACTTCCAAAAATTAGCATCATCACACCCTTCCTTTCTACAATGAGAGCATGTAGGATTTGTCTCTTCTTTCTTCATTGTAGAAACCTTCTTGCCTTTCCCTTTTCCTTTGAATTTGACTTCTAAAAACTTGGATTTTTACTTCTGTTTGAAATCACTTTGCACATTCTTTCCCCTAGTGTTATAGACATATTTGGGCACTACAACCCCAATCTTATATGTCGATAAACCAAGGGATCTTTAACCCCTTAAAAGTGTTGTTTCATACCCTAAAGGATCATGGTCAATTGATTACATCATTCCCCAGAAATTCCACCTGAAAAACCACTCAGAAGTGGCCAAAATTGGACCATAATGGCTGCTCCACTGTCAGGGTGCAATGCATACTGACTTCTACACTAGCCAAGTGCGATGCATACTGAAGAGGCCTTCTGTGGGGTGCGATGAGCGAGAATGGACAAATGTCTGAGACAATTTTCTAAGTGGATGCTCATGGAATCTTCTAGAAACTTCTCCCATGACACTTGCCTTTATGAATTCGCCCAGGGATGAGTAAGAGATCCAAGAAATCTCTAAGTGGAGCCAAGAACAACAAGTGGAATGACACTAATCAAAAACCCAAAGATGACTCACACCCTTGCAGATATCTATAAATTGATCCCTCATCTGAGAGATTTGCAAGCTGGAATTTTGTAATTTGTAAGGAAGTGTTGATAGTTTGTCTTTGAGAAGAAGCATTGTATTGTTGGGTGATCTTGATTTTGATGAGGTGAAGAGGGCTTTGATGTTGGGAGGATGATGCTATATTAGACAACTGGGTTGTAATTCTCCCTTCTACTTTAATAAAGTTCTTTGAGTTTTCCTCCATACAATCGTGTATTTGTGAATCTTGTTATTTGTGAATGCAATTGTATGTTCAATGTATTTTTGATTCTGCATTGTTTATGATATAATAGATCAAGACACTTTGATAGTTCTTTGTTACTGTGTTTCTATAGGTACTCTCGAAGCGGGATAAGTACGGAGAGGAGTTGCAAGCTCTGTCAAGGGGGAGAGAGATCAAGCAAGGAGTTAAGCGGAAGACCCGGGTTGGTTTCTTTGCCTCTCTCTTATCTATCATACATAGAGGAAATCACAAATTGCTTTGATTGTTTGTTTCTAGGATAGCTGCCAATCCTAGAGGGCTAGCAGATCGGAAAGACACTAGTTTTCTTGGAAACAGAATGGCGACTCCGCTAGGGATCGAACACAGAATCTCTGGTTTCATAGACCAAAATCTCCGTTGGGGATGAGCATTTGAGAGCCATATTTCTATGTTGCCGACACTACAAGATACGGCTCAATCCGCACAAGTGTGTGTTTTGTGTTGGTTCTGGTCGATTACTTGGTTTCGTAGTTTCTAAGGACGGAATTCACCTCGACCCATTTAAGGTTCAGGCAATCCTTGACATGCCTCCACCTTTAAATTTGCTTCAGATTCAGAAACTCCAAGGGAAAGCTAACTTTCTGAGGAGTTTCATTCCACATTACACCAAACTTGCTAAAGGTTATACACGTCTTTGGAAAAAAGAAGTACCCTTCAACTGGGATCAGGTTGTACAAGCTTCCTTTGATGCTTTAAAAGATTCCCTGGTTAAAGCATCATTAATGTATGCTCCTGACTATCAAAAATACTTTAACTTGTATCTTGTCGTCGCAGATACAACCATTGCCATGGTTTTAGTGCAAGAATACAATGGAATAGAACATCCTATATATTATTTAAGTCGCAACTTAAATGATACAGAAAGAAAGTACTCCTATGTTGAAAAGCTGGCTTTAGCAGCTGTTCAAGTAATACAGAGATTTCGACACTATATTCTCTTTTGCAAAACTACCATTGTGTCAGATTGCAACCTTATGACCTACATTTTGTCATGTCAATTACTACGGGGCAAATATTCCAAATGGATAGCCATTTTGAAAGAGTTTGATCTAGAATTCACCAAATCCAAATCAAAAAAGTCTCTCATCTTCGCGCAGTTACTTTGTGACCTTACATCATCATCCAACGATTTAACATCTAAAGCATCAATCATGGATGAGACTCTGTTTCTGATATCGTCAAGCGATCCGTGGTATGGAGATATACTGATCTATCTCCAAACCCAAAATTTTAGCCAAACACCTCTCGCTCTAAACAACGACGTACTCAATACCAAGCCAAAGACTACATGATCGTTGGTGATACACTTTACCGACGTGGTGTCGATATAGTTCTGCGACAGTGCCTCTTGCATGAGGAGGCCGAAAAAGTCCTGAATGATTGTCATTCAGGAGCGTGTGGGGGGCATCTATCTGGTTACGCGACTGCACAAAAGATCTTACGAGCTGGTTATTTCTGGCCCACTATATTAAAAGATTGCATAATTGCAGTCAGAAGTTGCCATGCTTGTCAAATTTTTTATCACAAAACCAAGTTACCACCTGCATCACTGCATCCAGTAGTTGTTGTTGGGCCATTCGCTAAATGGGGCATAGATTTCATGACATGTAACCCCACCTCGGCTGGGGGGCATGGGTATATTATAGTCGTTGTCGACTATTTTACAAAATGGGCTGAAGCGATGCCTACATTAAACAATAGCGGAAAAACAACTACTCTTTTCTTTTTTAATCATGTAGTCTCTAGATTTGGTGTTCCACAGGCTATAGTCACAGATCATGGATTGCATTTTCACAATCACATGATGGTTGAATTGACTGCCAAATTAGGACTATCTGACAATAGTTCTACTCCATATTATCCGCAGGCTAACAGACAAGTTGAGGCAATCAACAAAGTCCTTAAGCACATGCTGCAAAGAATGATTGGAGTCCACAAACGAAATTGGCATTTAATCATGTACTCAGCTTTGTGGGCATACATGACTTTAGTGAGAAATGTGACCAGATTTACGCCCTTTCAGTTCGTATACAGTCTGGAAGTTGTCTTACTAATTCAGTGTGAAATTTTGTCTCTCAAGCTTGCAATTGATCTGCTTCCCGAAACTTCGGAGGAAGAGGCTCGTTTCTTGGAACTAATCCACCTAGATGAAACCCTTCGTGATGTCGTGCTGGCTAATGAAGCACATAAGAAACGTGTCAAGGTGCAATTTGACAAAAATTTCCAGCCTCGTATCTTCTCAGAAGGTCTTGCTTTACGATCAAGACTCTAACAAATTGGGAGTAGGTAAGTTCAAACCACTATGGATGGGCCCCTACATTGTTAAAAAAGTATTGAAAAAAGGATCTTATGAGCTGGTCAATTATGATGGGATTCCACTGTCGCAACCCCGAAATGGGTTGTGTCTTAATCGTTACTATGCTTGATTAAGTGTAGTACAATTTTTGTATATATGCTTTTGTTACATTTTTGTTTTCTTTTAGAGTTGTCATTTTGGTCAGGTAATCCAATTTGCATTTGTTGCAGGTGTCAGAATTTTTGGAATCATTTGTTGGGTATGCCAACGGAGCTAGTTGTAGTATGCGGAACCTATCTTCTACAAGCTGGGCCATTTTTGCTCCAAGCGACGAGTTAGTGAGTTTCAGGGGGATATGTATTGGTCGATCAACGAACAACATCACTAAGTATAGCACATTAATTGAGCTTCTCTCTGATGCCATTTCGCATGGCATACACCAACTTGTTGTCAGGCTAGATTTGCAACTCATCATTCTACAGCTTACTGGCATTTATTCTATTCGGAACCCAGCTATTTATCGCATGTTCCTAAGAGTTAGGATTTTGGAAAGACAGTTTGATCCCATTCAATATCAACATATTTCGATAAACTTAAACACATTAACTGATTCATTAGCAAACTATGTGTTAGATAGACATTTGCAACATGTGTAAAGAAAGCATTTCACATTAACATTTGCATCAGGATTGCATAACTTAACCAAAATAAAACTCTGAAAATCAAAAATATATAACGGTTTATGTTTTTTACAAAATGTTTTGTGCCCGAGACAAAATCGGTCACATGACCGAGAAACTCAAAATGAATGCAGAAAATCATCCTAGGCTACTGATGCTGGTGATAACATGTCACCGCCTATGCAATCATGCGCAAGAGCCAGGCCCATCGGCTCGGCACACCAGTAGTGTGGCGTTGTAACCTCAAGGGTAACTCATCGGTCCTAACATCCTAAATACCAAGACTGAGGCCCTCGATCTGATCCTGTAGCACTGCCAGGGTCTCCAATATGTCCAGATCTCGAAGGACGGCCCTCCCTACAACTTCTCCTGCTGGAGCGTCAGATGTTGCCTGCGGGCGTGCCGCTGGTCGCACTGGCCCAATATCTACACACACATACGAGTTCGATTAGTCTTGATAACATTTAAAAACACAAAAACATTATAAAACTGATAAACAAATATGTGGTCGAATCATTTTACCTATAACACTCCATTGTTCGCTAGCCGGAAACGCCAAATCTGGATCGTCTCAGAAATCCATCCCGATGTATGGATACTCCGCAAACACCATCTCCTAACGGTTGAACCACTCAAAGAAGACATCAGAGAAGGAAATCTCTGACTGACCAGCATGTCTGGCTATAAGATCAACCCATCTCTGCATCTGTGGTTCCCTCGGTGCTGGCAATCCTAGTGAAATGTATTGAGGCTGCATAAGTGGAATCCTCTAAGGCAAAAGCAGTCAATATGGAACCATAACCAAAATTCTTGGATCTTCCATTATTTACTTTGGAGAATTGTTCTTTTATGACAGGAAGTACTGCCTCACACCAGTTGAACACCTTTGGTTCCAGGCATTCCAGGGGATACTGCATGTAAGATTTTTTTTCCAAATGAAGAGCCGCGCTACCAGCCAATCTAGCAAAGGTAAATAAAATGGTCCTCAAGAGCCAACCAGTGACATCGTGGATATTGATCTTGCCATCTCTGCAGAACTGACGAATATAATCTCTCATAGATTCACCCCCACAGGCGGATCTTGATAGAGAAAGAGGGGAACCACGCCTCGATAACCCCGTCAGAAAGTAAATATCCTCAACAGTCAATGGAATAGATTTTCCTCTGATTTGGAATACCTGGTTGATCAGATCCCAAGCATCGAGAAAATACTACAACAAACTAATTTGTTGCCTCATGCTAGATATGAAGAAGAATTTGAGCTAGCCACATTTTCGTAATGCAGTAACTGTACCTTGGTCGTGTAAGGCAATCATGTCCTCTTCTTCATGTTCACGTTCACGCCATGTGACAACCATCTTGATCCAACAAATATCTGAAAAACAGACAAAAGATAAGTTAGGATCCAAATTTGAGCAAAAACATGCAAAAATTTCATGAAAAATCAATGTGTAAAGTTTCCCTTATGCGCCCATCGCACCTTGCCTTTGAGCAAGGTGAGATGCATACTGACTGGCTAGTGCACATCTCTATATGAATCGCACCTTTTGTTATATGCTAGGTGTGATGGTAGGAGAACGAGTTCTTCAAACCCCATGGGCCTAGAAAAATGGAAAAACTTGCTCAGAATCAAGAAAGGATGGAATGAAAATGAAGAGCTCAGGGTTAGCTCCTACCTAGTCCTGACGGCACAGAGAATAGTCCACCAGATCTCCTAAAATCAACTGATGAAATTTGAGGGGGGAACCACTCCAGAGCTCCAAAATCCCAAATTTGAAAACGAAATGATGAAAATGAAAGGTAAAACTACTTTTTATGTTACTATTCACGTACTTCAAGTAAATGTTAGTTTTAATTCATTTTTCGTGCATATGTATGTATTTCTAATCAATTTGATGGAGTGATTGAGTAGGTTGAATGACCGATGAAAGAATCTAATGTGCTAAATGGTGAATGAACATTTTGACCACTATAATGAGCAATGTTTCCGCAAGGTTCAAGCTTGTTAAAAAATAAACCTGCCAATGAGAAATGTTTCCACAAGGTTCAACTCGTTAAAAATAAACCCGCCACTGAGAATATGTTCCCCCAGAGTTCAAGATCATTAAAAAATGAACCCACCTTCGGTAAATAACCTTTGTGATTGCCATAACATCAGCCTTTTGAACTTTGATTGTGTTCTTGCCATCACCTCCATTTTGGCCGATCATACGCTTCCACTTGATTTTTTACCTTTTTGTGGAGCAGCTGCGATGAGTGGTCCTGTTAGCCACCCTCTTCACATCACCATGTTTTGAGAAGTTCCAAGCTTACCCGAAACCAGTTGCTACCCTAAACGCCACTCATTCCTAAAAAACGAGTCTCATTTAAACTATTTTTAGACTCGTTAAATATGAAAAGATTGTCGAGCTATTGGCCTTTCCAACTCGTTAAAGTGATTGGAAGTGCCATCCCTCCTGTATATTTTAATCTTTTTCAAACCTAAGGGATTATCTCATGAAAAAGTTCGAGCACTTGTCTTTTCAGCATGCTAAAGTGATCGAAAAATCATCCCTTTTGTATTATTTTATCCCTTTTCGGACTTAAGGGATTATGCTACGAAAAAGAATTATTGGAGTTACCTTTTCATCCCTTTTCAAACTCTCTAAACATGAAAAGGACCGAGTTACCCTTGTCATTAAACTTGTTAAAACAATAGCGACAAACTTGTCCACCTAGACAACAACGAGTTTCACTGTCGCTAGGCTCACTAAAACATAGTGACAGGTTTTCCCAAAGGGAAAATTATAGAACAAGCATATTGTTGGGCCTCAAAATCGTCCCTATTTTCACTCCATTATTCACTTATATCTTCACATTTTACCTTCATGTCATCTCCATTCCACCTCCATATCATTATGTTTACCTCATTATTGGGTCATAACTATGATTTTCCAAAGTTTATTAATTCTTAACATTTTTAAGTGAATTTATGGCTAAAACTTAGAAAATAATATGCTTATACTTATACCTAACAATTAGAATGAGGTTTTTGACATGTGTAGGTACAAAGGAAGCTTCCAAGGCATCCTTATGTGGCACTCTATGCTCAAATTCGAATTTGAGAAGATCATGAACCT
>APFE030115980.1:14513-33095 GCA_000404065.3 Pinus taeda | reverse complement strand
TCCATCCCTTTAGGTTTCGAGGATGTTTCATGATTTCAATAGCTTCTCTAACCTTACGTTTGAAATGATGATCTTCATTAGCAATGACCTTGGTGTCTTCAAGGCATATATGGTGATTGGTTTTGTCTACATGCTCCGCCAAGGCTGAAGTTCGGGTTCTTTCGTTACGGATATCTGCACTGTGCTCTTTGAGCCTAATCCTCACGGATCTACCAGTTTCTCCTATGTATCTACCAGTTCCAAACCAACATGTATAAAATGCTACTATCTAAAGCATGGAAGTTGAAGACATCAAACATCGCTACTATGCACGTAAAGGACTAAAATAAATCTGTTTTGTTCTTTTTATTCTTTTTCTAGAAACTCAAGTGTAAACCCTAATCTCTTTTGGTGATGTGGCGGGTGGTTTAGCGATGATGTTGGATGGTTGAGAGGTTTAGGAGATGACTGGAAGGTTTAGGAGACCCTTGGGTGACTTGGTGTGGCTTCCTAGAGGTTTTCCCTCAATTTGGCCTCAAAACAGGCCACTACAAGAAAACCTACAGGATGTACTAGAAACCTACAGGATTCCCTGTATTTCTACAGGATACGGCCGAGAGAAAAACGATGGTTGCTGGAGGTGATGGAAGGCTTAGGGAAGGTGGTGGATGGGTGGAATGGAGTGAGAAAATTCCTAGGATCACTCAAAACTCAATACCAAGGTTAGGAGAGAGTTTGATTTGCTCAACAAGCTTGGAGAAATTTCTATGTAAAATGATGAGATTGGTGATGATCTTCATGAAAGCAAGGGATGATTATGAATGGATGAAGTTGGGAGGTGGTTGCTTGATATGAGATCCCTTTATATTCCTGAAGCACCTGTTCTACATCAAACATCTATAATTGCCACAAAGTAATGTAAACAAGAAGAATTCTAACAAGCTAGAAAAGCATAATTTAATGAACTATCTCTCTACTTCATGCATGAAGAAAATTCCTGAACAAAATGGAATCATGGATCAGATCTACTGAAATAATGAATATGGAAGAGATGGAAACTAAATCCTACACTTGCAAAAATTATCAGATTCTAGTTTAAGTACAGTAAACTCTAAATCTTATGAAGAAATGGAAATATGTCTTTTTTGGGTTGCTCAAGGGTCTTTTCCTCAAATCATGATCCTTGAGGGAAGAGGTGAGGCCAAGACACCCACTAACAGCTTTATGGTTTTTCTTTTATCTCTTCTACCCTGCTACTGAAGTAAAGCAAAAATGGAAGCAAACTAATAAACAACTAATCAAATCCACAATACTTGCAACGAAATACTTCTACAAACAATTTAACCATGAACCTATGGAACTAAGATAAGCATATATAGACAAGAAGAGGATCCTATACTACTAGGTTTGGGCCCTAACCCAAGAGATTCAGCCCTCTGAGTCAACTTAATGCTAGATCAAGAAAAATCTCATTTTCATTATCAAAATTGAAAATTACATCAATGTCTTCCACAAGTCCGGGACTCGAAAATAACTAGTTTTTTTGCAACAAAAATTCAAATCCTAATGAGGCTGTAGGCCTCTCTAATTATACAACTAAAGTCTCCAACAAAATCCTTAAATATAGGGAGGTTGGGCTCCCAAACTCAAGATGAACTAACTCTTTGTCTATCACTTGCTCGACTGCCTTTTGACCTTGATGACTTGGCTGCTTTCAATTCGAGCCGGTGTGATTAATGGATGAATATTAAAGTGGGGGAGGAGTAAATGAGGAGAATTTACCTCCTAGAATCTCTCTCCCTTGTCCCATTCAAGTTTCAAACCTTAGTATTGCCAAAATTCCTTGATTTTCTCTTCCAAACCTGCATTCAGTGCATATTAGTCCACTAGGCATAATATCTCACTTTAACTCATCGCATTAAACAAAATATAATCGAAACATGTAATAATTTGTGGGAAGAGTTGATTTTACTAAGCTAGGAGGTGAGTTAAGACACATAATTACCCAATGATGAGGCTCATCACCACCCCGCTACTGAGAGTGTTGCTCATCCTCTGAACAACTCAATAAATATCCATGCCTTTCATAGCTCTAGTGGTTTCCCTGACATCCCATGCCTTTGCTGTGGTCTCTTCTTCTTGTGCATAAAATCATACCTTATTTTCTACCTCCTCCTACTGCATTCTTTCTTACTCTTCCTTGCTTCCTTCTAACATCCCTAGGAGTAATGGGGGACTGAGTTTCAGGTTAATCCAATTGAATTTGAGCCTTTCGATCGATTTCTTGTACATGGGTGTCCTGTTCAGTGCTTCTCTCATCCTTTGAGGAGAGTGGTACTCTCTGACCTTCAAACTTTATGGAAATGTATTCCATCTCCTTAGGCAAGCTTGCACATTGTCATTCCCTAATAATCTGAACATGTCCTCAAAATGTGTAATTTCTTGCTCTTGGGGAACAAGATACCTAGGTGCAAGTTGAGGATCGTTTGCAATTAAATTATGTGTACTCATGAGTGTCATTGGATTGGACTTCTCAACTCTGATCATAAGAGGCTCTGTTTTTTCTCCTGCCAATACCTTCTTCATTTCTGCAGCCCTTGCTTCCTCATGGTTCATCCATGATGCCAAAGCCATCAACTATAAATCCCCTAGCTTTGCATTAGGGTCCCAAACATTCATCTTTGTCAAGGACATGTTATGCAAATAAAACACAGACATCTTCTCCCTATCTTCCAATGTGATTTGATCACAAAGATCAATGAACTGTCTATAATCCTAGAATGGCATAGTGCCTCTTTGTGCTAGAGTCTTGATTTGGAACTGCAGCTATTGTTCCTTAAGTTATACTGCATAGGTCTTAGATGGCATCCTACAGTGGATTTCTTCCAAAGAGAGACTGGACATGAATGCCAATTGATTCTCTCTTTCTTGAAGTTGTCCTTTCAACCATGTATTTTTTTTCCTCTAATTGATTTTTCATGATGGTCCCTCTGTCCCTCAAGCTACTTAGCTCTCTTCCCATTTCTTTGATCTTATCTTCCATGTGGCCAATGTCCTCCACTCCCTTGGACTTGGCAATCTGCATCCATATATGAGTTCGAACTCTCTCTTTCTCAAGGTCAAAGAATAATGGAATGGCGAATTTTTGTGGAATGACCTTGCCCCCCTCAATAAATTTGTAGTAGGAGTCAAGGTTAGGTTAAGGACTAGGCTCCTCTAGCTGTAGGTCCTCTCTCTTTGGTTCTGGCTACTTACTTCTTTCCTTATCCAATTTTTGAGTTTCCTGTAGGTTTAGCAGAGTTTCCTATAGGACTGCCTCTGCTTCCTATAGGTCATGTTGTGTATCCTATAGGATGCCTTTTCCTTTGGATGAGGTAGACTTGGTTACATGGCTTCTCACATAGGTGATAGAAGACTTAGGGGAGGTTTGGGTTGAGGATCCTTATTCTTGAGATTTTATAGGAGGAGCCATCTTCTCTTGTTGTTTAGGTGAGTCTTCAATAACAATGGGAAACTTTGTTGGAGTTTGGGGTTTTCCCTGCCTTATCGTTGTGCTTTTCCTTGTTTTGAAGTATAAGGGGGTATACCTCTATCATTTGCCTTCTTGTTTGATAGGGATGCTAAGGGCAGTTGCTACCTCTCTTTTAGTTGGTTCTGGAGACACCCTAGGTGAATCCTTCTTGTTTTCTAACTCCTCTTTTCCATTTCCCTTTTCCTCTATGTTTCTCCCCTCTTCTTCCCCTTCTAGATCCTCATCTTGTTTATCAGTCTCCTCCTTGACGTCCTCCTCTATTTCCTCATCACCTTCCTTCTCTTTCTCCTCTTCTTCCTCCTCATCTATCTCATCTTCATCCCTCTTTGCTTCTTCTCCATCTGTTTCAGTTTATTCCTCATATTTTTCACTCACAGTAGGACTAATGTCATATGTGAGGGCCTTGATATCCTCCTCCGTCTACATGTTTCTAAAAAATTCCCATTGGATAGGAATTTTGAGGTTATGGAGGGCATATTCTATGATGATTCTAATTAACCCATGGTGGGCTAATTGTTAGTGGTTTCCCTCCTACAACTTTATGCTTGTATCTATCAGTGATTTCAGAAGGACGTATGGTATGCAGAGCTTGTGGTGAGGAGGCATTTCTTCTCCAAACCTCAACTCTTCAAGAAGCATAAAGTGATATCGATAAACCACAATATACCTACCTTCACATGATATGTATTTAATAGTTTAGTAGCTTACCTCATTCCAGGGGTATGGTAAACTTGTTCTACTTACTCTTTTTTGTCCTTAATGGGCTTTTCTCCCTCTAAAAAGACCTTCTTCTTGGCAATCTATCTATCTCCCTTGTCTTCCTTTCTCTACGGCACTCCTAGGGGAAGTGTGGTAATCTTGCGTATGAGTTTAGGTGTGAGATCTATCAAGAGGCCTCTCACCACAATAATGGCATGGGATCTGGTCAGTGGAATGAGGGAGAGAGAAAACTCTCAGGCTACTCCATCATCATACCCACTTAATTTCCTAAAATATCCCATCCAAATATGCTGCGTGAAGATTTATAACACAGGATGGTGTTGGTGGATTCTCACAATGTTAATGGGATCCCTTCTATTAAACCCCCTGTCATTTTTGCTGGTGAATTATGAAGAGCAGAAATGGTCGACGAAGATTTTAATGTAGAAGTAAATGGGACTGAAATAATTGTGGAGTTAATTCCCTACACAACTGCCAACATTCACTCAAACTATGAGATTTTTCTAAGAAATTCACTTGGAAAAAGGTAAGTAAATACAGAGCCTACCTCCTCATGGTGTTTGTTGTGGCCAACCCCTATGTATCCCCATCTGAAACTTCTCTCAGACAATCTTGTAGACTGTCTCTATATCCTATAGGATTCTTGTGCGATCCTGTAGGATTTCCTTTGTAATCCTGTAGGAAGTCCTGTGTAGGACAAAGGTGGAATTTTCCCTTCTATAGGTTTCTTGGGTATGAGAGTGACTTTTCTAGAGTGAGCCTCGAGGAGATGAATGCATGAGTGCATGGGGATCAACGATTATTTCCTCTTATAGTCGAGTTGAGTGAGGTGGTGTGCTGGTAAGGAAGGTACATTTTCTAATTTTGGACCATTGGTCCCCACTACCACCTCATCCTTCCCCTCTCCTCGTAATCAACTCCTAGTTCATGCCTCCATAGACTGAATTGCTTTTGTCCTTTCCCTCTCTTTTTTGACTTGACTACTACCACATGTGGGAGGACAAACTATTTTGTCTTCATCGATTGAATGAAGGTGGCCAAGTTAACCGACCACTTTTTTCTTCTAAATCAACTTGCTCACAACCTTTACATTTTTTTTACTACATAATGCAAATGAGAGAGTGAAGCAAGATACTAACTTGTGGTGCTAATACCTTGCTACAATTTGTTGAAGACATGAGATGCTTGTTGTGTGTTGGCTTCATGTTATTTTTCTTTCCTTTTTCATTGCTCTTTGATGATTCCTTTGATCTGCAGGTACCTGGTATTGGGGATGATGGTTTTTTTGTTTCTCCGGAGCTCCTTCTTCCATTGGATCCTCATGCTAGAATCTTGCTGCTACTCATGATTTTCATTCTGCGGGATAGGTTGTTATAGGATTTCCTACAGGATGTCCTGTAACTTCTTCTCCATCATAACTTTTAATCGTACACTCCGTTGGGGTTTTGAAGATGATGACATGGATAGAGAGGACATATAGGAGTGTGAATAAAGAGGAATACACTTAGGAGTTTTTCCCTTCCGCCTTCTTGTTTCATCTTTTTTATTTATTTATTTTATTTATTTTTCTATGTTTTCTCTTGAGGACTGTGATTTGTTTTTGAAAACTGATCTTTTTATGATGAATGCAGGGGCGATCAAGGTGGAGAGAGGTATGGTAATGAAGTGGTGATGTAGGGATGTTATTTATTGACATTGAAGGCCATTTTATCGCCCTAGTATCACTTTCTATAGGATTCTTGAACCAATATAGTTCCTGCAGGAACATCATGTAGGTTTTGAGGGGATCCTGTAGGTTTACAGGGGATCCTATAGAAAACACAATCCCCTTCTAAACTGAAGCAAAGGAGTGAAAAAATGAAATAAATTGTGGAGTGATGAATGATGTTGGGTGGAAAAATAAAAGTGTGTGTGAAATAGGTTCCTTTTTTTACTCTCCTTTGTTCTCTGATTGTCCTCTTGCTGACCTACAAACATAAACTTTTCATAATGTTTCTCTTTTTTCTCTTTTTTTTCCCTTTTTTTTTGAAGACAACTAGTCTGCATCTAAGAGGCTTTCATTCTAGCTGTTTTCCCTGGGCACCTCAAGAGAGATTTTCACTGAGGGATCTTTTTACTTCCTTTCTCTTTCTTTTACTTTTTGACACCATTGGGGCACCCCAAGAGGTTTTCAGCCCACTGGTGGGACTCAGGTTTCTCATGGAGGTTTTCACCTAAGTCCTTATTTTTATTTTTTCTCTCATTGATTTGATGAGGCAAGAGCTGAAAC
Source organism: Pinus taeda (assembly GCA_000404065.3). Classification (NCBI taxonomy): domain Eukaryota; kingdom Viridiplantae; phylum Streptophyta; class Pinopsida; order Pinales; family Pinaceae; genus Pinus; species Pinus taeda. The sequence goes on along the minus strand of APFE030115980.1, from coordinate 26,595 downwards.
TTGGTCTACCACTATCACTGTTTTATTGATACCATCAATGAACTCTTGCTTTGATAATGGCCTCTTGTAAACTTTCAGTCTGTGCCCATTAACAAGTAAAGGAATGACCTTTACATATATCGTCCTAATTTTCACTGAATCATTATCATGACATCTCTCTATAACATAAGGCCCCAACCATCTTTTCCTTAACTTACCCTTAAAGTATTTATATCTGGAACCATATAACAAGGCCCAATCACCTTCTTGAAATTTCTTATCCTTGATGTTCTTATCATTCCAGATCTTGCTCTGAGGTTCAGTTAGCTTTGTGTGTAGGATGGCCTGCATTCTGAATTCATCTAAACCATTCAACTGAAGCAATCTCCCTTATTGTGCATTGCTGAGATCTAGATCTAGTTGGGCTGCCATCCTCAATGTGTTATATTCAAACTCAATGGATAGTAGGGCCTTTTTCCCATAGACCAACTCATCGGGTGTGAATCTAGTGGTGGTGTTCCAAGTGGTATTATAGGCCCAGTTGGCCTCAACTAGTCTATTTTCCCAATCTTTCATATTGCTGCTAACCACTTTGGTCAACATGCTCTCCAACGCTCTGTTGGTAACCTCCACTCTCCCATTAGCTTGTGGGTGATAGGGAGTGGAGGTCCTATGCTTGGTATTGTGTTAGCTGAGAAAGTCTTAAATCATGTTGGATGTGAACTGGCTGCCTTGATCAATGACTAGTTCTCTAGGGTATCTAAATTTGTAAAATACATTCTCCCTTAAGAACTCAACCACCTTCTCCTCTGTTGCTACCTTAATTACCTTGGTTTCAACCCACTTAGATAGATAGTCTATGCACACAATGATATACTTATTTTTCTTGGAAGGAGTGTCAATAGGTCTAATGAATTCCATGCCCCACTTGTCAAATGGCTCAAAAGTCACATGAGATTGTAGAGGCATTTCATGTTTTGAAGTGGGCTTTCCCATCCTTTGGCACCAATCACATTGACTAGTATATATTTTCACATCCTGATTAAGAGTGGGCCAATAATACCCATATTGTAACACTTTAAATGTTGTCCTATTTGCTACAAAGTGACCTCCACAAGGTCCATCATGACAAGTCAGAAGGATGTCAAATAATTCCTCCTCCCTGACACATCTTCTTAGAATTTGATCAGGACCAAGTTTGAAGAGGTTGCCCCCAATCTAGGTGAAGTGGGCACTCTTCCTCACAATCTTGCTTTTAACTTTGGAGGACAGATTCCGTTGGAACTGTGTAGATACCAAATAGTTTGCTATCTCAGCAAACCATGGAGAGAGAATTGAAATGGAAAATACGTGCTCATCAGGTAACTTATCATCAACCATTCCCTCCTCACCTGCAGACAAAGTTAATCTGGACAAAAAGTATGCAAAAACATTTTCCTTGCTAGGCTTATCAACAATAGTTAGATCAAACTACTGTAATAAAAGTAACCATCTAATAATATAGGAAAAGTAACCATCTAATAATCCAAGCATTCACATGAGGTTTATTCATTAAATATTTGATTGCAACATGGTTAGTATGTAGAAATTTTTAATAGCCTGTAATATAATGCCTAAACTTGTTCAATGAATACACAATATGCAGGAGCTCCTTTTTTATCATTGTGTAGTTCAGTTTGGCCTCTGATAGATTCTTGTTGATAAAGTAAATGGCATAAGGAAATTTATCATTTGTCTAGCCTAGGTCTACTCTTATGTCTTTGTGTGAGGCATCAACATGAATGTGAAAAGGAAGGTCCCAATTTGGGCCTCAGAGAATTGGTGTAGTGGTTAACTTGTCCTTGAGGGTGTCCAGGGCCTCTTGACATCTTTTTGACCATTTAAACTCAGAGTCTTCGGTCAATAACTCAAATAAAGGACAAGATAACTTGTTGAAGTCTTTTATTAACCTTTTGTACTATCCAGCTAACCCTACAAAAATTCTGACATCTCTCTGCTTTTGTGGAGGTGGGACCCTTTGGATGATAGCTATTTTTTTTGGGTCCACCTGCAGTCCTTGCTGACATATTGAATGACCTAGCACGGTTCCTGTAGTCATCAAGAATTTACATTTCTCAGGACTGAGAGACATGTTCATCTCAATGCATTTGTGTAGAATCTTACCTAAGTTAGACAAAGCCTCCTTGAAATCACTCCCATAAGGTGTGAAATCATCCATATAGATTTCTACCGCATCATGGACTAACTCAGTAAAGATACTCAAGAATGCTCTCTAAAAAATGGCAGTTCTAAGCATTGCATAGGCCAAAAGGAAGGACCCTCTAGGCAAAAGTATCCCAAGGATAGGTGAAGGTGGTTTTATCCTAGTCTTCCAGGCTGATCTGGATTTGATTGTACCCACTGAATCCATCTAGGAAAGAGAAATTTTTTTTCCCTTTCAGGCCACCTAGCACTTGGTCGATGAAAGGTAGAGGGAAATGGTCCTTCTTTGTGGCTTTGTTTAACTCCCTATAATCAACAAAAATTCTCCACTTACCATTTTTCTTGGGAACCAACACCAAAGGAGAGACCCACTCACTATCTGAGATACGGTAACTGAATCCTGCATCTAGTAGTTTTTGTAGTTCTTCTTTGACTACATCTTTAAGAGCTGGATTCATCCTCCTTTGGGGTTGTTGAACTGGCTTGCAACCTTCCTTGATATAAATATGGTAGGTAGACAACGAGGGGTGCACTCCCATCATCTCTCAATAACTCCAAGCGAAGGCATCTAGGTGTTCCTTTAGCATGTTTCACAAATTTTATTTTTGGAGAACAGAAAGAGATGGATTGATTTTCAAAGTTCTCTCGGGACTGAATTCTATGGTTTGGACATGGATAGGGTTGTAATTGGCTAAGCATAGATCCACTTGATGGTTGTTTTGGTTTTCCTTTACTACGTCCTCTAAGGACAATGTACTAGGGTTTGGACTTTGGAGTATGTGTTCGATCAAATCATGTTCATCCTATTGTCCCCCTCCCATGATTGGTTCTAAGGTATAGAGTTGGGCAGAATAAAATTCATCTTCCCCCTCCTCTTCTAGCCATAAAGATAAGTCATGTTCCAAAGGTGGTTGAGCAGGAGGGTATAAGACTAACTACTTGGACATCTGCCCATTCTTGATGATCATATTTCCAGCTCCGCAGCTAATGTAAGCATCGACAATGGCTAACCAGGGCCTCCAAAGGATGAGAGGGTAACTAGTAAGCTTAGCCTTAGGCTGCAAAACTAGGAAATATGTAGGGTATTCCCAAGAATCAATGGAGACCATCATATCCTCCACAATCCCCTCAAGGGTCACTGTAGAGAGGTCTCCAAACTGTAGAACTGTTGTGGTCTTCCTCAATGAACCCTAGATTTTGAGTTTGAGCATGGTGTCCTTGGTCATCACATTAATGGCAGCCCGAAGATTGATCAAAGTGTGTGGGCAGTGGTTCCATTGATGTGCACATATGCTATAGGGCTTCTAGGGTCCAAATACTTTCGACAGATTACCTACCCCAGCATTAAGTCGAACAATTGTCCAATGACATTAATGTTAGGGGCATCTCTTTTTCACCTCCCTGGATGCTTGAAGCACTTCTCCTTAATCAAATTGTTCTAAATAGGTACATCCTTGATAGCTTTGAGAAGTGGAATTTTGACACATAGGTTTTTCAATTCTCCCAGAAATTCAGTCTCTTCTGGGGTAGGCTAGGGTGGTTGGGTTAATCTATCAGGAAAGGGTGGTGGATTTACTTTAAGCACACTTTCCTCTCATTCTTCCTCAAACTCCTTAGGTGGAGGTAAAGGTTGGTTGTTTGGGAGTACTCTCCCAGATAGCAGGTTGATTTCCTGAATCTTTGAAGCATAAGGTGGATATGATGTCTCTCTAGTATATATTTGTTGTGCCTATCAATTATTCGGGTTCGGATTTGGCTGGGCAGGCATCTGGGGTTGTTTAGGTGGAGTGAAGTGTAAAATATATGGTTGGGCAGGTGGTGAAACCAATAAAGTTGGGACATTGTTGTATTGGGGCCTCCAAACCTGGGGTGGTGCATTCCACTGAGGTTGTGGCAGAGCATATGGTTGAAATGACTAGCTGGATGGTTGGGAATGATATTGAGGTGCAAAGGACCAAGGAGGAGGTGTAGATTAGGAAGGATGCGTAGGGGGTCCCCAAGAAGGTATCGATGTGGTCTAGTTGGGGCTGTAATATGCAAGGGATGAACCTTGCATTCCCTACTGGTATGGCCTAGGCCCATGGGGTCTCCTTTGGTTTATGTAGAAGAGCTACTCAGTGACCCCTTTAACTCCTTGAGATATAGATTTGAGTCTAGGTAAAGAGGGGCACTTGTCTGTGGAGTGGTTTTATTCATAGACTAAGCAAATTTCAATAGAATTCAATGGAAATCCATTCCTAGGACGCTTCCTGGTGCATCTAGGACAAAAACTGGCCAAGGCTCTCTCTGCTTCCTCTTTCTTTCTCTTAATGTGCATAGTGTCCATCTACAGGGTAAGGGTTTGTAATATCTCACTTTTGAAATCCTCCAGCATATTTCCAATTTCACCCTCAATGGATGGATTTGAAGAGGTTGGATTGACCATAGGTTGACTACCCCTACCCTTTTTCTTGGCTACCCTAAAATGGTTTCTAAAGACAGTTTTGATATCCTCATAGGGTAACTGGTAGATATCCACTCCTGCTAACAAGTCTAGGGTATCCAAAAGGTCTTCCCTTACTACTCTAAGTAGGACCAGCTTCAGTGACTCAAGATCAACTGTACACCTGACCCTTTTGTAGCTAAGTTGGAATCTTTCTTCATACTCCTCTAGGGATTCATCATTGCCTAAGGTCATCTTAAAAATTTCCTCTTTAGTGTTTTTAGACCTACAATAGTCCTGATACTTGTTGTTGAAATCTTGCTGCATCTGAGCCCAAGTTGTAATGCCATCTCCAGGCAATCCCATGAACTAGCAAAAGCTGCATCCTTGAGAGTGGATGGAAATAGTTTCAACCTTTGCTCATTATTTGTATAGTCATAGGTTTGGCATATGACAAAAAACTCAAATAATAAAGTGCCTGGGTCTTCTGTGTTCAGGCCATGGAAACGAGGAAGGGAAAAATGGCTTATATTTTTCATCTTAGTATCCCCATTGGTCTCCTTGATGGGGAAGGCACCCTCAAATATTTCTCTATTTCCCCTGTCAATTCTGTTTTCAGCCATAGGTTCAGTAGGAATGAGTTCTCATTCTTCTTCTTCCCCTGTAGGTTCTTCAAATATGCCTGGTTGCTCATCTAAGGTTTCCTCTAGTTCACGACCACCAAAGAAGAGGGAAGGTTGGCTGTTGGAAGCAGTGGAGGTATTTGGAAAAAATTTCCCTAAGTTATCCCTATTCCTACGAGGCATGAAAATAAATGTTCTTGTTTGGTTTTGTGATTTTTTTCAAACTTTGAAACTGATTGCAGAATTGTAATTGTAGCCTAAATGAAAATAACTGATTGAATGAAAAGATTAACTACTTGATTGAAATCTAACTTGCAGAATGGAAAGGAAATCAAAGAATTCAAAATGAAAAGGAAGCAAACTAAATTACTTTTGCAATAATGAAATTAAGAGCAAAATAATAGAAACAAGAAATAGAAGAAAGAAATAAGTAATCACATAGTACTCAGACACCTCCCTGGAAATGGTGTCAAAAGGTGATGAGCACCAGTATTGTAGCGAGAATGCTGCAACTCCTGGAGCTACCAAATTTACTTTATAAACCCGGGGTTCGTACAAACTTGGAGGTGATAGTGCTGTAAACACAAGTACAAGTGATGGTTCTTCCTTTCTTCTCTATTTAGCTGGCGAGAGACCACTAGGGTTTTCAAGCCAGACTTCTATGGATTCATAATAAGCTTGATTACTGATGAAAGAAAGAGATATCTACTCTAGAGAAAGCTTATCTACTGCCAATAAGGAAAATTACTGAAATCCTATGCTAAAAGCACACCCTTCTCTAACTAACTGTTGAGAAACTATGCTTTACAAAAATTCCAAACCAACATGTATGAAATGCTACTATCTAAAGCATGGAAGTTCAAGACATCAAAAATCACTACTGTATATGTAAAGGACTAAAATAAAGTTGTTTTGTTCTTTTTATACTTTTTCTAGAAAGTTAAGTGTAAACCCTAATCTATTTTGGTGATGTGGTAGGTGGTTTAGTGATGACAATGGATAGTTGGTAGGTTTAGGAGATGATTGGAAGGTTTGGGAGACCCTTGGGTGACCTAGTGTGGCTTCCTATAGGTTTTCCCTCAATTCAGCCTCAAAATAGGCCACTACAGGAAAACCTATATGATGTACTAGAAACCTACAGGATTCCCTATATTTCTACAGGATACAGCCGAGAGAAAAATGATGGTTTCCAGAGGTGATGGAAGTCTTAGGGAAGGTGGTGGAAGGGTGGAATGGAGTGAGAAAATTCCCAGGATCACTTAGAACTCAATACAAAGGTTAGGAGACGGTTGGATTCACTCAACATGCTTGGAGGAATTTCTAGGTAAAATGATGAGATTGGTGAAGATCTTGGTGGAAGCAAGGGATGATTATGAATGGATGAAGTTGGGAGGTGGTTGACTGATATGAGATCCCTTTATATTTTTGAAGCACTTGTTCTACATCAAACATTTGTAATTTCAACAAATTCATGTAAACAAGAAGAATTCTAACAAGCTAGAAAATAATAATTTAATGAACTAGATGTCTAATTCATGCATTAAGAAAGTTTCTAAACAAAATGGAATCATGGATGAGATATAATGAAAGACTAAAGATGGAAGAGATGGCAACTAAATCTTACACTTGCAAAAATGATCAAATTCTAGTTTAAGTACAATAAACTCTAAATCTTATTAAGAAATGGAAATCTGTCTTTTTGGGGTTGCTTAAGGGTCTTGTCCTCAAATCATGATCCCTGAGGGAAGAGGTGAGGCCAAGACACCCATTGACAACTTTGTGATGCTTCTTTTATCTCTTCTACCTTGCTACTGAAGTAAAGCACAAATGGAAGAATACTAATAAACAACTAATCAAATCCACAATCCTTGGAATGAAATACTTCTAGAGACAATTTAACCATGAACCTATGAAACTAAGCTAAGCATACAAATACAAGAAGAGGGGCCTTGCTACTAGGGTTGGGCCGTAACCCAAGAGCTTCAGCCCTTTGCGTCAACTTAGTGCTTGATCAGGAAAAAGCTCATTTTCGTTATCAAAACAAAAAATTACATCAATGTCTTCCACAAGTCTGGAGCTTGAAAATAACTAGCGTATTTGCAACAAAAATTCAAATCCTAATGAGGCTCTAGGCCTCTCTACTTATACAAATGAAGTCTCCAACGACTTCCTTAAATATAGGGAGGTTCGGCTCCTAAAATCTATATGAACTAACTCTTTGTCTATCACTTGCTCGGTTGCCTTTTGATCTTCATGACTTGGCTTCTTACACTCCGAGCTGGTGTGATTAATGGAGGAATATTTGAGTGGGGGAGGAGTAAATGTGGAGGATTCACCTCCTAAAATATCTCTCCCTTGTCCCATTTGAGTTTCAAACCTTAGTCTTGCCAAAATTCCTTGATTTTCTCTTCCAAACCTGCATTCAATGCATGTTAGTCCACTAGGCATAATATCTGAGTTTAACTCATCTCATTGAACAAAATATAATCAAAACATGTAATAAGCTGTGAGAAGAGTTGATTTGACTAATATAGGAGGTGAGTTAAGGCCCATATAATTACCCAATTATGAGGCTCATCACTCCTAGTATTGACATTGGGCCCACACCATTGGTTGTGACCAATAAGCACATGACCACTGAGCCGAAAACAAATTCAGGCTCTAGATCAAGTGGTCAAAGAGGTGAACCTAGTATTGGTGACATTATGAATTCATTTCCTAGTGCATCACATGTGAAGAGCACGTGGAAGATTGATTACACATTTTTGGTGAATGAGGAAGGAATTCCAATAAGAACACCAAAATTTCATGGTATTTTCTTATGTTTTAATTATTTCATGTTTTATTTTTAAAACATAAGTTGTCCATATTATTATTTTTAAACTAATGATCATATCTTTTTGCATGTAGGTAACAACTCATTTTATACAAGAATGGATGATAAAGCATTGGAATTTTTTGGCCCACCATAAGAAAAAGGTGGAATTTCCTAAATTCCAACCTTAAAAGAGATTATGGACTATCTTGAAGATCTATTTGGGCAGCATACCTTGAATAAATCCAAGATCACCAACACAGCTAGAAAACAGTTAAAATAAATATGAGACCACTATAGGAGAAAATTACTAGAGAACACTACGTATGAGTGCCCTCCCGTGATTCATGATATGGCATGGAAGGGACTCATCAAGGATGTAATAAAGAAATCATTCAGAAAAGAAGCGAAAACACCACGTGGTCAACCAAGGTACAAATTACATCTTGAAGTCAATATGCTTAATTTTGTCTAATTTTGAATAAAATTGTAGTATACAGCAAACTTGAAACTTCCATAGGCTCCCTGACACTTTGAAGGAAACCAAGGCAAGGATTTAGAAGCATGGGTAAAACCCCAAGATCTACTTTGAATGATAAGATAAATAAAAATAAACCCACATTAACCTTTCATTAATTATAAAATATAGTCATGTTTGATATACATCTAATATGTTTATTTTCTTTTACTCGCAGTGGAGTAGTACAAATGTAGATGATCCCGTGACTACTATTCATCATTCCTCGAATTGTGCACACTATCCAAAACATTTTTGTGCTCCTGAGAAACCCCATGATAGTGCGATGTAACCCCATGTTGAGGCCCACAATCGTAATATTGTGGTATATTAATCATATAGTTATTATTTTTTTCTTATAAAATATGTATTTTTTTTTACTTATTCATTTATGATTGTGTACTTATAAGTTTCATGGTTTGAATGACATAGCATGTCATACAAGAGTATCCTGAACCAGAAGAGAACCATGAGGAAGTCACTACAATGATTCTTACTTGTGCACAAGGTAAATAATTACATTCCATAGGTATTTTTTATTATTAAAAAACAACTTCAATGATATTTGATAATTGACCATATAAACTTAATATATTTAGAAGGTGAAGGTCACCCACAACATCCTCGACTCCATGAGAACATCAAGACCAAAGGTGTAATGCATTAGAGGAGACAATTACAATCATCATCTGAACAACCTCAACCAAAACATGAAAATGCATAAATGGATAATTTTTTTTGAATTATATGGCTTGTAATAAGAGAAAACTAAATATATAATATAATACTTATTGTTGTACAATATTTTTTATGTAAAAAAAGGCATATTGATGTATAAATATTTTTGAATGTATTCTTGCATACAATTTTGTACTTATGTTAGAAAAATATGAAATATGCCAATTGCTTAGAAGTTTCCATAGGATGAATGTCAACAAATATGTTTATTTATAAATTTTCTATTCTTCTAGTGTGTATGTGTGAATGTTAATATGTTTCTATAAACTTTTTTTGTAGTGGATAGATTGTGTGCTAAGGAATGGAGAGTGATGTGAGGGGTGGCAGGTAGGGGCCATAAGAGATTCCACCTTCATGTGGTTGTCCCTATTCAGTAGAGAATTGATCTGGATATTTGGGGGCCCCAAGTTTCTGTAGTAGCAAAAGAAAAAAAAGTAAACCAAACTAGAAAATAAATCAGGAACTAACTTTTATTAGATCAAAAAATGACAGTTCCAACTACATTGTGCCAGAAAATTTTCCCACTTAAAAAAGGAGGCTTGTTATTTATAACCTTTTTCTAGTTAAATTACCATGGGTAAATACAATGGGTGTTAAAATACCATGGGTGGATAATATGATTGGTGAGTTATTTATAGCCTTTAGATACATTACCATGGTTAAACACCATGGGTGAATTTCCATTTGGATAATTCCCCCCCTCTCCCCTTAGGAGGAAATGGTCCCCATTGCATGAAGTACCCTTTGGAGAATCCTTTTGTCCAAGATGAATTGTTGATGACCAAGTGTTGTTGAAAAAATGGTTTTGTGTGGTTGACCCATAATTGAGGGTTTGCGGATGACCTATAACCATGATGCACAAAGATGTAAGGTTAAAAATACCTTGTAATGCTTGTGAGTCAACTATGATATTGACAGTGTGGCCAAGAAAATGGATTTTGATGGCAAGGTTTTTGTGTGGTTGACCCATAACCATGATGAATGAATATTTGAGGATAGAGATAGCCTATATTGTTGGTGGGCCAAAAATGATGTGGACAATGTATGTCCAAGAAAATGGACTTCGTTGGAAAATAGTTTTATGTGGTTGACCCATAACCTTGATGAACGAGGGTTCGGAAAAAGAGATACCCTATAATGAACCTGAAGATCACTTTGTTGATCTATTTGGTAGAGATATGGTGGCTTATCTTTGTAAATTATCACCATCCAATGATATGCTGTAAAGGATTCTTTCTAGTACTCAAGTCTCACATTAGACATAGTAGATGAGGAATATGACATGTTCTATATCTTACTAATGTCAAGAATCATCTCTTGCCATAGAGGTTCAATAACTAAATTTAGCTTGCTAATTATGGTAACAATTCCACCATGATCTCTATTAGGTGATGCGTCATCATCCTTTTGCTTGTTAAGTGAGGAAGCAAGAGGGCTCAAGGCCTGTAGTACCCTAAGAATTGCAACACCGGATAATTGATTTGAAATAAACATGGTCTCAGCCACACCAAAACACTAGAGTACACCCACTACAACCTTGATTAATCTTTATGAATTATTTGACAACTTAGTAATGAAAAGATGTCAATCAGGAGGATCTACCTTAACTAAATTCATCAATATTGTTGGGTCAGGAAAAAGGTATGATTTCTCTTCGTAAAATGCTTTATTTACCATTCATCATTATACAATTATCTTTGTATATATATTAAAATAAGGAAAATATAAGCTAAAGTTGGATGAAAGCATTTGGTGACAAAATAGGCAAGTCTAGCACAAGAAAATGATTTCTTGCTATCTTTGTGTGCAGAGATATAGACTAGGAAAAAGCCATTCAATTGATAGAACAACATGAGGCCATAAAAGGGGAAAACTAAAACATCTTTGGTAGACAAGGTAGTGGGAGATCAGCGTGAAAAATGCTATTTTATCACATGATCAGATAATGTATAGCAAAATCCTCAGGATCCCCTAATCCTGAGGATTCACTTTTATCTAATTACTGTTTTATGTTGTATATAGGGCCAAAAGGCAATTAGAGACAGTTTAGACTTTGATAATCTATAATTCTTCTTTTTGAAAACATATACATTGTTATCTCAGTGACTCTGTAAGCTGTTACTTGCATTAATGAAAGAAGGTTGCGTTTGATACATATTCATACTCTGAGTTCTTATTAAGTAGAGGCCTCTGGCGACTCTGGGCCCGGTTATGAGAATTTCTGCTGCTCCCTTGTGTTATAGTATTTTTTATTGATTTAATGTTCATTCATTAGTTATTTCATTTGTTGTAAAGATTTTTGATATTGAGGAATTTAGACTTCTGTGATCCATAACATTGTTTAGAGAATTTTCACCGAAATCACATAAATAATCATTTGTCGACGCGTTTCGAACCAACCAGTGTGGTTCATCGTTAGGACAAGTTGAAGAACTGATCCAGCTTAGCTATTTAAATAGTTTAGGCAGAGACTCCAATGATTAGATTTATAACGGCTAATTTTGACCTTATGACCTCATTCAAATAATTAATATTCTTGCTATATTTTTAATTATTATTATTCCTAGAAATTAGTTAAATTAGGTAAAATTATATAAGAAAAGAACTCCTACTGGATAGTAAATCTTTTGCTTATTTAACTAAATCTAATTGTTTATTACTAAATATATATATAAATACATATAGCGTCCTAAAAATAGGATTACTGGTTCATAAATTTATTTAATAATATTATTATCAACCATTTCAATCCTAAAATTACTCAATAATATAATAGTAATCAAATC
>APFE030115980.1:0-13730 GCA_000404065.3 Pinus taeda | reverse complement strand
TTGAAATCATGAAAAAATAATTTATTAAATTATTATTCCAATTATAATATTTAGTTTCAACGTAACCAAATAATAACAGTAAATAATTGTAATAAGGTTAATACAATTAATGGTTCGAAACCCATTTTATTAAATATCTTATTAATAGCTTATAAAACGAATAATAAAAGTTAATTAAGATAATAGAAGGGATTAAATTATACTAATTCCAATATACTATTAGGATGCTAAGATTAAAAAGTGAATATATAAAATTATGATTAAAAGCTAAAAATATATTAAATATTTTTTAATAAACCAAGGGAAAAGGACTAACCACAAAAAACAACCTCTAAGGGAAGGAAACATGAAACCCTAAGACCTTACAAATAAGGGACCGAGGAGGCTAAGAAGACAGGGCTGGGACCCAGCAACTGCTAATCTTCCAGCCATCATCCCTATTAAGATTTTTCGGCCTTTTCTCAATCCCCAGGGCCTCTCTAAACTTGCGATGGTGAAACTGTGCAACTTTAGCAATGACTTGAGCCTCTTCAATATAGACATCATGCATCGTCTTCTCGGCATGTTCAGCCAGGGCTGAGGACTTGGTCCTTCCATGCCTTAAGTCAGCCGAATGCTCGCTAATCCTTTGATTAATAGAGCGACCCGTCTCACCAATATATGGTGTCCCACAGGAACAAGGAATGACATAGATGCCCTTCATGTATTTAGGGTCAATAGGATCTTTTACAGACGTGAGGGAGCCATGGATAGTATTGATAGGCCTAAAAGTTGCGGGCACATCGTACTTCTTCAGAATCCTCGCAATCCTATCAGTGGTCCCTTGGATGTAAGGAAGGTTAACCCCCATGACACGATCATTTGGATCTCTACGGATTGAAGGCTCCTTCTTGGCCTTGAGGAAGGATTTTTGACCCAGGTGTCTACTGTAACCATTCTTCACAAAGACATCTAGGAGATGAGCCTTCTCCATTTCCAAGCTCTCTTCATCAGAAATTCTAACAGCACGGATGACAAGTGTGCTTAGAACCCCTAACTTCTGAGCGGGGAAATGATGGGAAGAAGCATGCAAGTATTGCTTAGTATGCATCTTCTTTCTAAACACCTGATGAGAAAAGGAACCATCCACATTCTTAGAGATGAGAACATCCAAGAATGGAAGACAACCATTGTCTTATTTTTCCATCGTGAATTTAATGCAAGCAGACTGGTTATTGAGATGACTGAAGAAATGATCCAGCTCATCAGGACCATGAGACCAGACAACACCAGTGTCATCAACGAATCTTTTCCAAAGCTTCGGTAAGAGACGAGAGGAGGCCAAAGCCTTAGACTCAAAATCCTCCATAAAGAGATTAGCGACGATAGGGGAGAAGGGGGAGCCCATGGCAACTCCAGAAGTCTGCTCATAGAATTCTCCCTCGAAGCTGAAAAAGGTGGAGGTAAGGCAAAGCTCAACCAATTCATACTGATGTTCAAATAGATTCAGAGTGAAGCCGTGTGACATACTTAAGTAGTGCTTTGATTGGAATGAGTGAATTAGTTTTTATAGTAGATCGATGTTCATTTTGATTGATGTTATCATAGATCTTAGAGATAATTATAATTAATTTCCATAAATTGCAATATAGATCATTTTCTATTTAGAAATCCTTTATTTTTATTTACCGTTCAATTGCTGTTTGATGTTCAATTACCGATTGCGGTTCAATTATTGTTGTTGTTCAATTCAGAATTGCAAGTTAACATGGGTTGCTATATATTAACAATGTTGTTCAATAATTATAGTTTCTTTCCTTGATTGAGTAAGTTAGCCTTAAGTCTATTTGAAAAATTCCAAGTGTGATTCTTATTTTCATTTAGTTTCAATTGATTTCGGAACAAGTTGCATAGAATTGCAGAGTATGTTAAGAGTATTTCTTCCATAGACAATTCTTTCCACAATTGTGTGAATTGAATTGAAGAATCAGTCATTAGTGATTGCAACGATTCATCATTAGATAACCTCTAGATTCACTGCATATACTATGTTGACACTCTTGAGATAAAATAACTTACCTCGGGTTGACAACTAATGTAGGGATTGAGGTTGCCTGTAAAAAGATATCTTAGTGAACCAACATTTTGGCACTGTTGTCAGGGAGAGTGTTTCAAGTGATATTTTTTATTTTTTTGTGAAAGAATTGGGTTTTAAAAATGGAAGGTAAGAACCTGCGTACGTAGCAAGTAAAGTGCTTTCTTACCTGCCCACTTTATAGCAAAACCTTAGAGGTTAAATAGGAATTTATTTTTAGGAATGAATAGGAATAGAAAAATAGAAAAAGAGCAGAATCCTCCACCAAAACCCAAAATATCCAAAGGATCAGTGAACCTTTGGAGAACGACCTTTATAGACGAAATCGTAAGAAGAGTAGAGTCTCAAGAGTTAGTAGGATTCCAGGCTATACTTGGAAAAATTTATACTGTTATCCCTCAAGAAATAGACTCACCATCTGTAGCTTACGCTGAGATTCAAAGCCAAGTAAGAGGATTGGAATAGAGTCTTCAAGCTACAATAAATTTACATTCTGATCCTCTACAAGAGGGAAAATATTGTAACTTAAGAGAAGGAAAAGGAGAAACTAGTGGGGCTGCTAAGGCAAAACCACAATGATTTGAACAAGGATCTCCTGAGTTCCCAGATGTAGGTAGTGCTGCAAAACCAACTCGGGTTGCTAACTTTCTGCTTACTCCAGAAGCAGCCCTTGAATTCCTTGAATATTATTGGCTCATCTTTGACCAAAAGGCAGATCAGCCAACCCAAGGTCAAACCTCGACATTAGAGTACCCCATAGTCGACCAGGTGGCCAATGGTCCCATGAAGGATATTCTTTTGCGAAGCATCCCAAATTTCCATGGAATGATCACAGAGGATCCTGATGCTTTCCTATTTGAATTTGACATCCTCTGTAGAGGGTACGACTATACCACCAACCTCCAAGAGATAAAACTATTCCATTCCACTCTAAAATGGGTGGTTCTAAGATGGTTTATGGGTTTAGGTGGGTGAACTATCAATTCTTGGGACGAAATGAAAACTTCCTTCCTCAAAAGATACCATGATTTTTGTAAAATTAGGGAATTGGAAGATGATATTTTTAAGATGACTACAAAAGATAATGAAACACTAGAAGAATATGTAAAATGATTTAATTATAATTTGTAGAGGTATCCACACATTTCCCTACCAAAAGAAGTCCTAAGAGCTATGCTAATTAAAGGAATGAAAGAAGAATGGGTAGAAACTCTAAAATTAATGGGAAAAGGAGATATTTCTCAGGAAGATTATGATGAAATTATTTGTTTATGTATTAGGTGTTCACTACGAAGCACACACATAGGAGTAGGAAGCCATGATCCCATGAGCAGAGGAAGCAAACAACATAGTGGAGGCATAACACGGATGGAGATCAGCAACCTGCTGGACGATTTTAAGATAGACATCCTGGGTACTCTTACAACACAACTGTACGTCCTACAGGCTAAACAAAAATAGGCTTTAGTAGAAAAAAAGTTGGCCATCTTCTGCCCATGTTGTCGATAGAAGCACAACTAATAGAATGCTCATTAGACATGGTTGGGACGTGCACTATCTATAATAAAGATCACAACATTGAATAATGTCCATCATTACCAGGGCTGAAATCAGAATTCAAAGAAGTAGAGGAAGAAACATAACTAATATATCTGATGAACCACCGTCGACAATGACAAGCTAAACCTACAGGTATGTCATGAGACGCACCCAAATTCTTTCCTTCCTCGTAGTTTAATCAACAAAATAACCTTGGGGTAGCTTTGCAAGGCCAATCCTCCTACCCAAATTGGTAGAGCCCATCATTCACTATAACATCTATCCAAGACAATCTTTTCCAAGAAATGGTTGGCCAAATTCTCCTTTTACTCCTGTTTGGCAAGGCAATCCCTATCAATCCCAGTGGCTTGCCTCCACCTCTCAAAATATGAATTGGTCTACAAATTGGCAGTGACCTTTGGGGATATCCAATATATGGGGACAGGCCCTCAGTCTCAACCCACATTGTCAACTCTATACATTACAGTTGAATTTTCAACTTCTTCTGCGACTGTAGTTACCACCTCAGCCAAACCTGAATCTTAATAACAAACCAATCTAGTTGGTACATATTATTGAAAACCCAGAGTATGAGATTAAGTAGAAAGAATGTAATGAGTTGAGATTGAGGTCAAGGTATGTCATCACCCCTGAGGAAAACAGGGACTAGCCTTCAATTGAAAATGTAACTCCACCTGTACATATTCCACCACTTGTAAATAATACTGAACCAAAGCAACAGGAAGAAACAGATCAACATGATGACGCTGTAAACTTATAGTCACTTCTCCTACATTCCCAGAAAGACTAATGATACCTAAACCGATTTCCTACCCTGATTTCGATCTTGCAGGGGAACTAAATTTGTTTTGTTTTAAGACCCCTCTCCTCCATGCCATTTAACACATTCCCATATATGCCAAAACAATCAAAGAACTGTGTGTAAGGAAGCTTGTGAGGAAGGTAAAAAACTCACCCACTATCCATGTTGTAGGAACCTTATTCGATTTACTCTTGGGAGAGGAAACTCGAATAAATTACTAAGATCCTGGAAACCCCATAACAATAGTTCAGATATATGGTCGCTCTTTTCAAAATACACTAATTGATCTAGGAGCTACCATTAACATAGTAACAACATAAACTTGTCAAGCACTTGGTATTACAGCTCTGGAACCAACCACCACTTTATTAGAAGTTGCTGCTTGATTGGTGGTAAGACCAAAAGGGACTTTAGAAGATATCACCGTTTCTTTTGACTCATGGGAATATCTAGTAGATTTTTTGGTTATAAACCCAAGGAGTTAGTTGGATGCGCATCCTTTGATTCTGGGTCGACCTTGGTTGGCAACAATCGATTCATATATTGGATACTGAGAAGGTAACATGACTATTACGAAGAGGGATGATGTAAAAAAAACCCGGTGTTATATCCTCCTATTGTGGCCACCAAAACCCCCCCTTTTTATTTAGTGTTGTGACTAATACTACATAAATGGGGACCCTTAGCTAAAATTCAAAAAAATCAATTAGTGATTGTACTTCCTTTTCAATAAAACTTACCATCGTAAACTTAAGAAAATACCTTTGAAAATATCTAAAAACTTAAGCTTTGTGATGAGGGAAGACAAAATCACTCCTTAAAGGATATTGTATCGCAAAAGAGATAACAGCATGCCTACTTACAAGCTAAACTCTAAAATCATGAGAATGCAATGCGAAATTGCATAAGGATAAACATATATCGCATCGTAAGACTTAGAAGCACACTTATAATACAAAAACGCAGAAAATGATGATATTGCGATAGCGCATATCACAAAATCACGCCTCGCAAGAAACTGCTTAACAGGAACATGCGATATTGTGATTATGTGATATTGCAATTATGCGATATTGGAATTATGCGATATTGCGATTATGCGATGATGCGACCATGTGATACTATGAAATTGAAATAATGTGACAAAACGATCTTACCATAGGACAACAGAACGATCTTACAATCTTGCGATTATGCGATGCAGCGATTTGCGATATTGCAAAGCAAATCACAAAATCGTCTCATCACAAAATTTTTTGGTCCATTATTCAAGGAAAATTGTTTCCATTAAACGAGACTGGTTATGTGCTTTAATGCTCATTAATGAAGTAGTTGTCAGTTGTTAATGAAATCTAGTTTTGAGTTTATCAAAGAGCCAGTTCACGTAAGGTGGCATATTTTTAAATGTCTTTAGCAGTCAAAGCATTCACGTCGTTATTTATTATCATTACTCTCACCTCACTTGTAAACTGCAAGAACGAAGGAAAAAAGGTTATACAAAGTAGTGTACAGGAAGCTACAGCGAAAATAGGTGAGGCTCTGATATCTAAAGACAGAGAAAAGGCACCCTTGCACAAAGACACACCATGCAATAGAAACGCGGGTATTTTCACCTTGGAAGGCATACATAATCTACTTGAGAAAATAAATCCTAAAGTAATGGGATTTATGGCTACTACAGACTCATCAAGGTTATCTAAAGCATCAGTTGCAGAGTTATCTTGTTCATTCCTGCACCAGAGAGCGACAAGGCCCAAAATTCTCCCTTGCATAGAAATGGTTAATGGAATACTAGACAACGCTGACATCAAAGACAGGTAGTTTAGGGCTCAAGGTCAAGAGCTCTTGGAATCATTATTTTCACAAAATTTCAACTTTACATCCACTACAAGAAAACATGCAGGAGGTGAAAATTGCACTAAGGAAGCCCGGATTAAGAAACAAAGGCAGTTTCCAATGCATGATTAGCGCCAAGCATTAATCGTGCATCGTTGGGTAAAACTTCTTGAAATGGAAAGCCTCTAATTGCTCAGTCTCTTGTAAGCCCAGTATCGAAAAGATGGTGTCAGATCTTGTTGATTCCGTTTTTGCAGCACATTTAAAGGCTGAAGTTAGCCAACTGACTCTTCTCAAGCAAATTCTGAATGCTTGCGACATTAGGGAGAAAATACAGAAATAGTTAGTTTTAGATTTAATTTTAGAAATAGTTTTATTTTATTTTCCCTAGAAAAAGGACAATCATTTAAACCGTATCCTAAATTTTTGTAAATAAGTTATTTTTAGACATAGTTAGTAGTATTTAAACCCTTCTCATGCATTTAGAGAAGGGTCCAGAAATTTATCAAAAACTTGTCCTCAGAACATGCACTTTTGCACCGTCCGAGGAGGTTTTGGTGAATGAATGGAACAAGATTTATTGATTTTTGCATCTGATATCTACTATTGATGTTGAACTTCTGTACTCTTAGTTGATGTTGGATTGAGAAGAGATAAATCTCCATCGCTTGAAGCTCATGAGTAGAACTAGTTATAAATGGTACTATTATCTCTTAACTATTTCTATTTCCTGTGTTAAAGTGATATTTAAATTCAATTATTTATATGTTAATGCTTGAATGCCTGAGTTATCATTTGGCACTTTTTGTACGGTGATAGCTATTTATTTATGCTTGATATATGAACAGCTTATTATGCGATATGTTTTTCGTAACTGTTTCGTCTAACTTTTTATGCAAAGTGGTTCATTTATATTGAATTCTTTTCTTATAACAGTTGAATGATCTTTATTACTGATTGTTATCTGAAATCATTTTAGATCGCATAACAGAAGAATCATACCCTAGGTTAGTATAGATTTAGATGTTGTTGCTTTTTTAGAATACAATTACATGTCATTATATTAGAATTAGAAGTATATCACCTCAATTAGAATATTTTAAAGCCAGGAACATCTATTAATGTTACACACACACACAAACTGGGAAACTGGTCCCATTATCCCCAGTCAGACCCGCTATACCAAATGGAAAAGGAGCTGCCAACAAAGGTCCGGACCGGGCGGGTATCCCCCTTGTTGTTGACCCGATTTTCTGGGCTTCAACATATTTGGTGCTGGAAGGAGGGCGTCAAACTATGAATGGCAAGTAAGTCCAAATCTAAATACCATTCTGAGAGTAAATCTCCCTCACCATCTCCCCCAACTTCTCCATTGCATTTAGAAGCTTTAAATCTACCACCAGAAGTTGTAGGATCAACAGTCACTTCTACAAACCTTGACATTTCAGAACAATCTACTATTGAACCACTTGAAGTCGAATCTCTGATTCACAAACTTCAACGATTTTCTATATTTCCTCAAAGATCTGATAAATCTCAAGGCAGTGTGACTTTGCAATATAACCTTGCTCATCCCTTAACTAGATAAAAGAGCAAAAATTTTGGTGTTCAGCCAACTAAATTACCTCTACCCACTAGGAAGAGAGCAAGGAAATCACCTAAAGGGTCAAATAGCGAGACTCTTTCACCATCATCATCCATCTCAACTTCCTCACCGTGAAGTCAGCCATCCACTCCGCCACTCCAGATCATTGTCCACCAACCTACTGGTACTTCTAGATCCCCTTCTCAATCATCAAGAGTTATTATATCCCCATCTTCTCGACCTCAGGGATCATCTTCTCCACTTCCTTTCGTTAGTAAATCAGCGATGACTCAATCTCCATGGAACAATCCAAGGGCAGTCTTAATGCCTGCGCCCTTGAGTCAGCTGCCAGCCCATCTTGAAAAACGGCTACCTAAATTCAATCCTGAAGAAGGCATGCTAGCGGAAGAGCATATCAATAACCTTATGCTATCCATAAATCTTAATGGAGTTACCAACAAAGATGCTGTCATTCGACTTTTTCCTATACCCTTCAAGGAACAACCAGATCATGGTATTTTTCACTACCTCTGGATCTATTACTAGTTGGGACATCTTTGAGGAGCAATTCCTCATTAAGTTTGGTGATGATAGGTCTACTGTGACGTTGATTAGTGACCTGTCAAACCTCAGGTTCCAATCAAAAGAACCTATCAAAGACTTCAATTCTCATTTCAATAAACTATTAAAAAAAATTCCTACCGCTTCCAAGCCCAACGAAGAAGTGCGAAGTGAATGGTACATTACTGCATTACCATCAAATATAGAAATCTTCGTGGATAGGGCTAATAAGGAAACTTTGGTTGAAAACATGAAAGAAGCAATAGATATAGAGAAATAGATTATAGCCCTGGAAAAGAAGACTGCAATCAAAGAACAAAAGTCTAAGAAGGTAACTTTCAAAGAATATCCCAAGAAAAAGCAATCGAAAGATCCTTTTGATTTAGAAGGATTACAAAAAGTTTTGAAGACCATGTCTAACGAGATGGTCAACATTAAAAAACAAGTGGCAGAAACTTCTTCAAAGAAGCCATATAGAGCTTTTAAAAGAAATCCCTCAAATGATTCAAATCCCCCCAACACTATTACAAACGCTGAATCTGAAGAAGAAGAAGAGGAGATCGCTACTCAAGAGAAAACTGATGAAGAAGAAGTTGTAGAGTTACAAGGAATGTGGGATTTCATCCTCCCACAAGAAGAGGATCAAGAAGCATTCCTGGTTAGTACACGAAGCAGAAATCAGCTTGATCCCCCCCAAACTACCCCTAAGCCGAAGAGCGCAAGCTCGGCAACGAAGGATAAAATCACACCCAAGAAGACAACATGTAAAGCGACTCAAACCAGCCCAGTCCAAACAGATTCCTCTACTCCATCTAAAACACTGATCGTTTCGGATGAAATGGAGTACAATATTATAGAAGATATGAAAAAGGCTCAGGCGAACATCACTCTTTATGAATTGAGCAAGTTAAAACACCAGCAAAAGATAATTTTGAAAGAATTACATGCTTTACCAGTTGCAACTTTGTCTGCCGCTGTAATTTCTCAAGCTTCCCATGACATGGGAAGACCTCCGACTAATGTGATTAACAAGGTTGATCCAAATGACGTCGTATTAATTGGAGGTAGATCGAGATCTCATACTCCCCCCTTTCTTCTTACTTATGAAATTTTTAATAAAAATGTGCATAATTGTTTAGTGGATTCTGGAGCTTCATCGAATATTTTACCGAAGTCAATATGTACAAAATTGAACATTCAACCACAAAAGTCTACTGTGCACATAGTCCATCTAGATCGATCACAAGTTGAGGTAATTGGCGAATTGAATCAGGTTACCATAAGGCTGTCATCCAACCCAAAGGTATGTTAAGTTATTGACATTTTAGTTGTTGATATTCCAGAATTTTATGGCTTAATTCTTAGCAGGGATTGGTCAGAAAAACTCCATGGATACTTCACAACTTATTGGTCGCACATGTGGCTGCCCTAAAAGTTGAACGAGAATGACATCAGAAATACATAGTAACAGAACTCGAGGGGGAAAATGAACCAGTAGCATATAACAACAACATTATTGGCAATTACTCAGTAGATTCTTTCCTAAGAAATTTTAATGCTCACACATCACCTTACTTAGGACATTCTGTTTTATCTCAAGTTGAAAATTTTTCTCAAACAGATAGTTCTAAATGTATCGACTTTTTAGATAGTCCTGTAAATAAATCTTCATTTTGGAAATTATTTTTTGATGGTTCTAAATCTAACGAAGGAGCAGGATCAGGATGCGTGCTATTTAGTCCAGAAGGAGACAAAACTATGTTAAATTGTAGACTCGAATTTGATTGCACCAACAATATAGTGGAGTATGAAGCTTTAGTCCAAGGGTTGTACAAAGCAATCAGATTAAATGTCAAATACCTTCAAGTTTTCGGAGACTCTGAAATTGTAGTCATATAGGTACGTAATACTATACATTGCTTATCAGGTCATTTAAAACATTATCAATCTTTAGTTCAAAATCTGACTAAGCACTTTATAGAATTTAATATTTCATCAATTCCCAGACTCCAAAATGCAAGTGCAGACCTTTTAGCTAATGTAGCTTCTAAAATTATCCCTTCAGAAGATTTTAGCCCTGATAGATTTTCAACAGAATTAATCTTGGGACCTTCTATTCCTAATAACATCACAAATTGGAGAATTTTCAATGACAATCCTGACATCATGAGTTTTCTCACACCTGAAGGATCCTATACCAATCAAATAATTGATGAAGACCAACATGACTAACAATTGCAATAGGATAGCACTAACAATGCTATACCTAAGTCAGTAGTCAAACTAGAAGACCTTTATGATTTGAAAGATCGGTTTAAAATATCTACTAATTCAAAACTCCAAATTTCAGCTTTGAACTACGAATTAGTAAATATGGGAACTGATACCAAACCCAAAAACATCAATCTAGGCCTTGGCCTAACTCCCGAAGAAAAATTAGCATATATGCGTCTTTTGAGACAATACAAAAATGTTTTTTCTTGGAACTATGATGAAATTAAAACATATGAACTTCTATCATCCAACATACTATTCCAATGATGGAAAATGCAAAACCAGTCCAACAGAAGTTGAGAAAAATCCATCCGAATTTAGAAAATCAGATTAAATCCGAACTCAACAAGTTATTGAAAGCCAAAATAATCTTTCTCGTTCGACATTCCAAATGGGTCTCCAACATGGTCCCTGTTAGAAAGAAAAACGAAGATATTAGAATCTATATTGACTTTCGAAACCTTAATAAAGCCTGCCAAAAGGATAATTTTCCTTTGCCTCCTATGGAACAAATTTTGCAGGAAGTCGCTTGTTCATAATTAATCTCTCCTTTAGATGGATTTTCAGGATACAATCAAGTGTTGGTACATCCTAACGATCAATTAAAAACCACGTTTAGAAACAAATGGGGTACCTACGCATGTAAAAAAATGCCTTTTGGTTTGATTAATGCTGGTGCTACATATTAGAGAGCCATGGACATTGCATTTAGAGGTTTAGTTAATAAGTCTGTGGTAATCTATTTGGATGATATAATTGTCTCTTCCAAGAGACAAAGCAACCATCTCATAGATTTAAAAAAAATCTTCCAATGTTGTTTGAAGTATGGAATTTCACTCAACCCTAAAAAGTCCGTTTTCGCATTAAGTGAAGGAAAACTTCTAGGATTCATAGTGTGAAAAGGTGGAATTCACATTGACCCTGACAGAATCAAAGAGATTTCTGAAATTTCCCTACCTCACAACAAAAAGGCTATGCAATCTTTCCTTGGTCAAATGAACTTTGTAAAGAGATTCGTTCTGGATTTTTCAAGAATCATGTCTCCCTTACAAATGATGATAAAAAATAACTCAATCTTCAAATGGGGTCAAGACGAATATGAGGCATTCAATCTAATAAAACAAGCAATTGT
Source organism: Pinus taeda (assembly GCA_000404065.3). NCBI lineage: Eukaryota > Viridiplantae > Streptophyta > Pinopsida > Pinales > Pinaceae > Pinus > Pinus taeda. The sequence goes on along the minus strand of APFE030115980.1, from coordinate 1,906 downwards.
CAATGCTCCATGTTTAGCGACTCCAAATTTTTCAGAGCCTTTTGTTTTATATACATTTGCATATGACAGATCATACGCAACAATACTTACTCAGGCAAATCAAGAGAAGGTAGAAGCCCCGATTGCTTTCTTTAGTTCACATTTACAGGGAGATGAATTAAATTATTCAGATGTGGAGAAATAGGCTTACGCTATTTTCAAAGCAATCAAATATTTCAAACCCTTTTTACTCAAAACCCACACAAAAATCATTGTACGTTTCCAGCAGTAAGAAATCTTTTAGTACAAAAAAAGGTGGGCGAGAAAAGAGCCAATTGGGTTACTGCCTTACAGGAATATGATGTAGAAATCAAAGTGACAAGCATTGTAAAAGGTCAAGGATTTTGCAAAATGCTGGACGGAGCATCGTTGATATCTGAAATTCCATTTGTAGACATACAAGTGTACATGGTAAGCCTAAACGATAATGAGTGATTATATGCTGATATCATTTATTATTTGAAGAATGGGTATGCCCCCTCAGACCTCGATCATACTAAGAAAAGAGCCCTAATATTGAAAGCCAAACAATATAAACTCTTGAATGGCGTTCTTTTTAGGATAGATTATGATTATGTTCTACTTAGATGTCTTGAAGAATCTGAAGCTAAAAGAGTTTTGCAGGAACTCCATGATGGGCCAGCAGGCGGACACTATGCTGGAGATGCTACTGCACATAAAATCTTACGAGCAGGATATTACTAGCCCACATTATTTAAAGACTCGCACAATTACGTGAGGAAATGTCAAATCTGACAAACTACTGCCGGGAGACAGAAAAAACCCTCCTTGCCATTATAGCCAGTCAACATTGAGCAACCTTTTGATCAGTGGGGATTGGACATAATAGGTGAGATCGTTCCTCACTCTTCTAAGCATCATAGATATATTCTTACAGCAACAAATTACTTTACTAAATGGGTAGAAGTAGTTCCACTCAAGACGGCTAATGCTGAACATATCATTGAATTCATAGATCAATTTATAATCACTAGGTTTGGATTTCCTTCCGCTTTAATCTTTGAAAATGCATCATACTTTTCTGGAAATGCAATGACTGAATTTGCACTTAAAAGAGGTTTCAAACTTAAATATTCTGCCAATTATTACCCACAGGGAAATGGGTTAGCTGAATCTACAAATAAAAACCTAATCAGGATTATCGAATGAACAATTGACAAAAATCATAAAAATTGGCATAAATCTTTAATACACGCTTTATGGGCAGATCGAATAATGCAAAAAGCCTCCATTGGCACTTCTCCATTCAATTTAGTTTATGGAAAAGAAGTGGCTCTCCCGACACATTTAGCAATCCAATCTTTGTCTTTAGTTCAATATATTTATGAAGTACCAACTTCCTCCTTACAGCTGAGGCAAATGGAAATAATTAAGTTAGAAGAACAACGAGAACAGGATAAAAGAACTCATGCTCATCATCAAGCATTAGTAAAATCCTCTTTTGATTCGAACATGATGACCAGAAAAGATTTTCAGGTGGGAGATCTAGTTTTAAAATGGGACAAGGCTCATGAGGAAAAAGGAAAACATACTAAATTTCAACGAATGTGGCTTGGTACTTTTCAAATTGTAGAAGTTATAGGTCCGTCCACTTTTATGTTGCAGGATTTAGCAGGAAAAAGAGATTATTTACCTGTTAATGGTCAGATCCTAAAAAAATATTTTCCCTATAAGATTACTCTTTTATTTTGCAGATTAGATTTTTATTTTCATAAAACCAGTTGTGAATGGTTACATTAGCAATTTATGAAAAAGACACCAATTCTCTTTCATATTTTGATCTTTCACTTGTATAATAGAAAATCTTTTGGAAAATTGATCGTTATTGTAGAAAGATACAGTTAAA
>APFE030115972.1:287788-319310 GCA_000404065.3 Pinus taeda | reverse complement strand
AAGAAAAAATTCAAAAAAATGAATAATTGGAAAAATTTAAAAAATTTTCCAAAGTCAAAATAAGTCAAATTTTGACAGGGAATAGTCCCCTCCCAGGATACCAAGGGTCCCACATGCTGTTCAAGCCAGCAAGCTCATTAGACACCAAAAAAAAAGAGATTTACTCAAGAGGGAAGTATCTTGATCCCTTAGCTTAGTTTCTATTTTGAAAAGTCAAAACAAATTTTCTCTTTTCATTTAAAAGCATTCGTTTCCATTCTGAGCATAAAAAGAAATACAAACAAAAATATTTTCATTTATGAAATAATAGTGTTTTTAAGGCACTGGTCATTTATGTGTTTCCTGTTTATCGTACGGTTAATGGCTATTGCTTATATTACATTTTGATTTTAGATCTCAGATTAACTTAAATAATTCTCCTAGAACTTTATATCTTAGCTGTAGGCTTAACTTTCCATTTAAGGACCACACCCTTAGCTAGCCTAGGAGATAGCTAAAACGGAGAGAGTTGGGATCAGTGTGACAGCCCCTTCTCTGAGTTCCCTGCCACCAACCACACCTTGTGGGGTTGAAGGCTTTTCTCGCTAACTGTGTAGGTAGGTGCGGGCGGCAGGGTCAACAGGCATAAAACTGGTTCTTTTTCAAAACAGAGAACACTTCTTCTAGATGTTTGAGATGTTCTTTCCACATCTTACTGTAGACTAGAATATCATTGAAGAAAACTAATACAAACTTCCTAATATAAAGGTGAAAGAGCTCATTCATGGTTACTTGGAAGGTGGCTGGTGCATTTGTAAATCCAAATGGCATGACCTTGAACTCATAATGCCCTTCACGAGTCCTGAACGCTGTCTTTTCGACATCTTCTAACCTTACTCGTATTTGGTAGTAGCCTGATCTTAGGTCTAGCTTGGAAAAATATTTTGCACCGTGTAATTCATCTTGCATTTCGTCAATGAATGGAATCGGAAACTTATGTTTAATAGTAATTTTGTTTAAGCCTTTGTAATCTATACATAATCGGAAAGATCCATCCTTCTTTCTGACTAATACTACAGGTGCAGCGTATGGAATTCTACTCTTCGTAATGATTCCATTCTTCAGTAGGTCTTGTATTAAGCGTTCTATTTTTGTCTTGTGGTGATGGGGATAACGATATGGCTTAACATTAACTAGTGTTGAGTCTCGTTTTACTTCGATAATGTGTTCGATTTGCCTTTTTGGGGGTAACTTCATTGGTAGATCTTGGAAAACCTTCTCGTATTTCTGGATCAAGGATGAAATCTTTGATGGTTGATGAGTCCCTTTTGTCGATAATAATTCCAAGTGCTGACATTGTGCAACAAATGCTGGTGCCTCTTTGCGAATAAGCTTCTTCATCTGTTGAGCAGAGATGACTTGTGTTGGTGGTTCTTGAAACCCGAACAACTGATATTTCCTTACATCCCATTTGAATCTAATGAACTGTTTTATGTGATTTGCTGAATATGTGCCTAGTGTTCTTAACCATTGTACACCCAAAACAACATCTACTCCTCCTAGGGGAACCATATAAAAACTGGACTCCATTGCATAGTCGCTTAATTGCAACTTAACTTTATGGCACTTGCCAACTCCATCTATGTGCTTTCCATCTGCTACCATAACTTTTAAGTCTGCTACCGGGTAAGCCAAGATGTTCAGTCTTTTTGCAACATTGACATCTACAAAGTTGTGCGTACTTCTTGAGTCCACCAGAACAATAATGCTTTGCTTCTGATGTGACCTTTAAGCTTCAGTGTCTGTGGTTGAGCTATCCCTGTGATGGCTTCTATGGAAATTCATGGCATATCGTCTTCTGATTCTGGACTAGGGTTTACATTTTCTTCATTGCCCTCTTCGTCAGCGCTGTCTTTTGAGGATTCCTCTTCTTGTTCAGCTTCACAGTTGTACAATTTTTGTGTTGCGCATTTGTGACCTGCATAATACTTGTCTCCGCACTTCCAACATTTTCCATCCTTTTTTCTTTCGACATTAGGTTGTTGTTTTCCTTCACTTCATAATGGTGGTGGAACGTACTTACTAGTATTTTCTGACGAGGGTTTACCTGCCTTTCCCTTGGAATAGTTGTTAGTCCTGTCGTTACTGGCATATGGTGCTTTGTGAAGTTTATATTTTCGCTCGATAATTATGGCTGCATGTCTGGCCTCCTCAATAGTTTTGGGTTTGTGTTCTTCGCGAATGTAATCTTTAAGGCCACAACGATATATTTTTAGTAGCTCCTCATCTGAAAACCCTCTCTGCCTTACTGCTAATAATTCCCATTCGTGAGTGTATTCACTCACTGATCTTTTTTGCTTTAGGTGAACAAATATCTCGTAAACATCATCCTCCTTCTTGTCATGAAACCTTTTTAACGAAGCGTTTTTAAGGTTTTTCCAATTGAACGAGCAACTCATGCATTTAGACGACCACCACAAAAATCAATCGTATGCTTCTGCTTCTAAGTAGTTGGATGCAGTAACGACTTTTTCTTGTTCGTCGAGCAGAGGGTTTGCTAAAAAAATTGCATCCATCTTATTTACCCATATGACAACGCCTTTAAAGTTCTTACCATCATATTTCGGTAATTCATTTTTGATTTTAAGTTGGTTCCTTCTGGAAGATTGAGTATAATATTGGCTTCAAATTTGGGGTATTTGTTGCTTCTCACGCCTCAGGAAATCATGCTCTAGAGAAGTCTCCCCTTTCGGAGTCTTGGGACTATGTGTAGCTGAAGGTGGATCGGTCTCTTCGAAGCGCTAACTTATTAAGTTTTTTAAGAGATATCATTGGCCATCTGGTCCTGGTTACTAACTGACTTCTCGACGCTATCCAGGTGTTTATTTAGCTTGCTGATGTCCTCTTGGATCTTTTTCATACCGTCATTGTTGTCGCTCGTCATTTTGTTCCGATTTTTTTGGAAGACCCAATATATATATATATATATATGTATCTTATTAAATATTATTAATAGTAATTATATATATATATATATTTTTTAATTTAATCAAAAGATATTAATTAATTAAATTACAATTACATATTTATAATTATTATATGATTATATACTATATACGTATGTATTTATATATAACTATAACTTTAGACTATATAGTTTTGATTAATTTTAAATTAATGCCACCCCACTGAACAATCACGTCGCCCGGTCTCGGTTGACCCTACCCTCAGCTCGGATATCAAACATGATGCGACAATCGACGGCGGGTCGCAGGTCAACCCTTTGCTCAGATATCAAACCACGATTGCAACACCAACTTGGCCACGACAATCGACGGCGTGTAAAACTTGCGACGACATGGTGGTTTGCGGGTTCAGTTCGGCATGTGCTCAATTGACCGCAGTGAAATTTATCCCCACGTAGGCGCTGATTTCTACACGTTTTTTGTCCATGCTGCAGAGCACAGAGAACTTCGATTGTTCCGGTAATTCTTGCAGCAACAACCGCAGAGGAGGCAGAGGATTGGAGGCCATAGCGCTTGACGGCCAACGGGCTTTCTTGGGTGTCACCAGTCGGTTTTGGCTCTGATACCATTGTTAGAAATATATATTTCTAATTTGCTGTTAACTGATAATAAAACACTAGATAAATTTTGAATGTAATATATATATATATATATATATATATTATATATTATAATATGATAAAATTGAATGATGTTTACAAGGCTAGGCGGTGCTCCTTAAATAGGAGTTCACTGGCCATGCCTAATCTGAGAGACATGTCCCTTGGGAGTGATGTCTCTTCATTTAACTAATTATTTGCCAATTAATTGATTATAATTAATAATTTATTTATTTAAATAATATTTTAATATATTAATATTTATTTAATTGTTATGACTTTAAGTTCATAACAATTGGGAGAGATTTCTAGTGGTATATTTGCGCTTATTTCAACAGTGTCAAAACTGTGGGGCGTTTTCTGGTCAAATTGGGCAATTTGCACTTATTGGGGGTTGCTAGGGGTTGGTGGTTTCAGCCCAAACCATTTTTGGATTTTTGTGGGTTTGGTGAGAGAAGGATAGGATTAATTTTACCGAATTTTCTGAGCACCTCTGAGCGCAGAATTCCTAGTTTCATTCCGCAGCTAGCAACAGAAATTGTTGGAGGAGGGCACAATTTCTTCTGGGACCATTTCCACCACTTGGGTCTGTGAGATATTTTTGGGTTTTGTTGGAGCTGTTGCGGAGAGCCTATAGTTAATTTTGCAGAATTTTTGGAGTAGATTCAAGGGCTGAAATCTCAGTTCACCTAAAATAGTAGCGGTAGTAATTTTCTCGGTCAACGGATAGGTTTTTGGTGGAGTCATTCCAACAGTTGAGCATCACAATTCCAACGTGGGTTCTTGCATAGCTTGCAGTAGTAAGCCCAGGTTCCTCTAATCTCATTTATTGTACTCATATTTATCAGAATTAATACAATGACTCAGAGTTTTTGCTCGTATTTTGATCTTCAAATGTGTATGGTTATGCATTTCTGAATTTAGTAGTTGTAGCTAGTTCATTGTTTCTGTTATTTATGATATTTTTCCATTTGAATTATTACATGTGTGCTCAAACGACTAGTAGACATGTTAAAATTGGCAACTAGGGCCAAACTCTACATGGGTCATCTTATTTATGACAGCTGATATTTTCTTGGATTCGTCTCTCCGAGAGGTGTAGGATTGATTTAAAGATCATACGATTCTGAAATGTACAAATGAAGTGACTATTCTCCTTATTGTGATTCTATATGTCGGCTCACCTAAAACAATAGTCACGTCTCTTGACCCCCAGCGATTGGTATATATAGAGGTGCTTTCTTCCTCATTTGATACATCCAAGTGCTCATACTCTCCTCTGAAATAGGACGATATCTGAGGTAGGACACAAGTGGCAAGGGTTGAGTTTATGATGAGACCCATCTCTAGTTAGGGTTCGGTTTTCTTGGGAGAGAGCCGCAGGTCTGTGGCATCATGCATGGAGGATAGGAGGTCTGTCTGGGCAGCATATCTCTTGTTTTTGAGTACAAATTTCCTGTTGAATAGAGCCGCAGTCAGAGGAATGCTTGTTGGATGTATTTTTTCTGTGCTATTTGGTGAGGTGTATCTTTGTTATAGGCCGCAGGAAGAGAGCCGCTACAACAGCTAGTTGTTAAGCTGTTTGGAGGGTATGAAGGCATGTATAAGTCCTCTCTAGGCTGCATATGCCCAGGTTTGAGTGCAGGCAGGTCAAAATTCTTTCATGAGTTTGGGACTGTTTTATCTTGCCACTGATTTAGGGTTGTTGTAGGGTTCATTGAGGAGGAGCCTCAAAGCTCTAAATCAGTGATTGGATGTCTTCTAATGGTATATCACAGTAATGGAGAAAGAGGGCTGAAGCAGGCAATCCTAACCAGTGACCTGGATTGCAGAGGAAAGACATCAGCTCTTGAAGCTAACTGTGTTTGTGCCCTAACCAGTATTCAGAATTGCAGCATAGAAATCTCCAACCCTTGGTGCTAGATGTGCAGTTTCATTGAGTCATCTTGATGTTTAAGAGCTTTGATGTCAGATCTTCTATTTGGCAAGTCAGTGTTGACTTTAAAATTTTAACTCATTGTACTCTCTCTCTCTCTCTCTTCTGAACTATTGAAGAATATAAGAAGAATTGATCAGGGGTTTCCCCACATTGGGGTTTGTCCCTGGCTGGTGCCACATCTTGTGTCGTTTTGTCTTGGCTTGTCTTCCACTGTTTATGTTTATGTTCTATCTGCATTTTACTATCTTGTTGATGTGATTGCTAGTCTGGATATTGATATTGGGCTAATAAAGAAATTGAAGTAAAATTGCTCTAAAGTATAGAACATACCATTCTTACCTAAAATTAACATGGTATCAGAGCTAGGTTGAGGACAAGCCCAAGCTAGAAGGAATGCAATCACTGACCAGATCGTTGGTCAGTCTCCATGACCTCCTCTCTCTTCAAAAGTCAAGGCTTCATCAAAAGACAGAAGCATTCCCACGATCGAGTTCCTTATGGCATTAAATCAAATTTTGGCCAAGATCTCCAGCTATATTTTCCATGTAACAGCAGAACTATTCTCCTTATTTCTAAGCATTTGTTTGTGGCAGAAGGTCGACTTTGGAGATTGGGATTAGCCTCCCTGAATTTACAGTACTTGTTTTGGATAAATAGATCATTAGGCATATCGCTGGAGAAAGTTAGCGCAAAAGATGTTTTTCATGATTCTAATAACTTTGAAATTTTCAGTGCCTTTGGTTTGATTTACTCTTTGGAGGGGCAGCTCAATTACCCAGTCAAGTCTATGAGCATAGCGAGTTTTTCTTTCTTCATGAGCCGTGCATTAGTGGATGGCTTGTGCGTGTGGGGGTGAAGCACTACTACAGGCAGAACATTTTACATATGATGGGCATGAATCTAATTTCTTAGAGGCCGTGTTCTACTCCTGTACATAACCACAGGTTCTGAAAGTCATACTAAGATGGACGAAGATTATTCCTGTACACTCCAATGCTGCTGTAGCTTCTCTGTTGGGACTGTGTGCTATCTCAGGAGCAAACTTTACATGGTTTGACGGTAATACAAGCACCTTTATGAAATGTTGTGTCTGTATATCAATTTTGGGGCAGACTCCAAGACTTTACTTACCAGGTTCCATCTTTCTAATTCCCCTCATTGAATGTTCAAATTTTTGAATGGAGAAACAATATTTTGTGGGTATTATTGGTCTTCTGGATCAACAAAATTGCAATGGATATTCTATTGAGTTTGAAGAAATTTGTTGGGCTCATTCTCATTTAAAATGATAGATTTAAACTATGGACCAGATTGCCATGAGGATCTATAATTGTAGTTTACAATAATGATTTCGATGCTATGTTTTGTTATCCCTGCGCTTGACATTATCCCTCAAATCTGATGACAGTGGCATCTTAGTAGTATTGATCTATAGTATTGATAACTATATCACAATACCTCAGCACCTCAGCATCTCAGTGAAGCAGTTATTACGACGGTATGGCAACTCAGAAACCTTGTTGAGAGTGTCATCACTGTTAGGTTGGCATTGCATATAGTCTCACTGCACTTGGATTTACATCTCTCCTATGTAATTATGTGTAGATCAGTTTGGATACTTGTCAAATCTATATAGTTACAGTTCTGATCTAGTGATGATGGCTATGACTGTGTTATGCAGTAGTAACAAAGTTGTGAACAAGACTGATTCACATATTGGATAGCTTAATCCATGACATCTTTTACTCTGCATCTTTCTGATGATCTTTCAGTAATTAAAGAAGATCAAAGATCAGGTGCAAGAAGGATCATTTGAAGTCAACCTTTATCATGACTTGGTTATTCTGCTTCATTTGGTATCACTGTGGTATTAGCATCTTTGTAGCAGTCGGTCTCAGTCGTGTGTTGAGTAGCACAGTTACTTTATTTCAGTTCAGCACTTCTATCCACTTGCAACAATTATATTCAGAAACTCAACATCAAGCATGGAAGATCATCAATGACAGAAGCATTGGCAATGGATTTTGTTCACAATCGAAGTTGTGAACAAGATGTGTAAGTTCGAGATAGTCTGATGAATTTAAGGACAAATCTATTTCTTTGTCCTTGACATCTTGCACAAACGACTTTTGATGAAGTACAAAAGTAGCCGTGTGACAAGTTTTGGGAGGAATACAACATAAAGGAATATCCTGGTTAGGAATGGTTTCGGCATATCGCTCATTTCAACATATGATTTGAAACTAGATATCCTTGATATAGTAGCACTGTTTATTCCTCATACAGTAGTTGATGTTATACTTCCTCAATTCAAAGGAAGATGATGAAATTCAGAAGTCAGAGAAAAGTCACTTATCATGGTCATATGGATACAAATGGCTGGATGAGAAAATCATCTTTATTGAGTAGTTTCATGCACATGGCAGAAATCATTTAGCAAGCTCATTGTTGAAAGCCAAATGACCATCTGATGTATGGCCTCAGAGGGAGCCATAGATTATTTCAAGAAAGATAACCATGTCAAAGGGTGTTGATTCATGATAGCTGATTATAATACGATATCTGATGACTCTAAAAATGATATCCTTGTTACTTAAGAGGCAACATGATTGGCTGACTTTGATGTATAGACCGAAGGATGAATAGTAGGGTGCAGATGGCTTGATTAATATACTCTGAACAAGCATACATTTCCAATGTTTAAAGGGAGCTATGATGTTTATTGAGATCCTCTCATGTAAGAGAGAGTTGGCTTCTGAATTTGAGATGAAGGACCTAGGACCGATGCACTATTTCCTAGGGTTGGAGGTCTGGCAAAAGCTAGATGAAATTTTCCTCTCTCAAGGAAAATATGTTGTTAAGATATTGGAAAGATTTGAGATGGTGGATTGCAAGCCTGTGACTACTCCAATGGAACTTAACTTTAAAAAGTTATGTGGTAGTGCTGTTGGACTTGAATTGAGAAATGCTTCTGAGTATTGTCAACTCATAGGAGCACTGATGTTCTTGGTGAACTCTTGTCCAGACATATGTTTTGTAGTTAACACATTGAGCCAATATATGGTTGAGCCTCATCGAATACATTGGATTGGTGCCAAGAATTTTTTGAGATATCTTTGGGGCACAATCACTCATGGACTAAGATACACTGCCGAAGATGCAAGGCTGCATGGTTATTCTGATGCTGATTGGGCTGGTAGGTTGGGGGATTGCAAGAACACTTCTGGATGTTGTTTTTTTGGGTTCTGCCTTGATATCCTGGATGTGCAGGAAGTAGAAATCGGTTGCCTTGAGCATCGCCAACGCCGAATACATAGCTGCTAGTATGGCCTCCTGTGAAGCTGTTTGGTTGAGGAAACTCTTCAATGAGCTGTTTGGACATGTGCTGGATACCACTGTGATCCTCTACGACAACCAGAGTGGGATCCAATTATCAGAGAATCCCGTGTTTCTTGATCGCTCCAAGCATATAGATATCAGGTACCACTTTATCCGGGCTATGGTACAACGAGGAGCAATAAGGCTCCATCACATTGGGACTGATGAGCAGGTCGCCAATATTCTGACAAAGCCCTTGGGGAAGGTCAAGTTTTTGGCCTTCCGAGAACGACTTGGAGTCGTGGAGAGACCCTCTTATGAGGGTCTTGTATGAGATGGACATTGAGCTCTGGGAGCTCTGGGGGGCTTGGGGTACTTCTTGGAGCGATGAGCAACCATAGGGTGAGTGGTTTAGCCTTCCCCTAGTGGTTTGCTGTGTACATAGTGAGTGGTTCAGCCTTCCCCTGCGATATCCCTTGGCGACATGTAGGTAGGATGAGTGGTTCATCTTTCTCCTGCTGGGACATCCTACCCATGCAGTCTGGGACTCATGGGAAGTACCTCTCATCTGGCCAATGAGTAGGGAAATGAGGATAGGGACCATAGTACTACCGATGGACGCATCCGGTACTACCGTACTCCCTATGCTAGGATGACCGATATTGATCTGGGATCAATGGGAATTGACTTCGGATTAGTGAGAGTGGTATGAGATACTCTCTTTTGATTGAAACTGACTTCCAGTCCGTAAGAGTGGTATGAGACACTCTTTTGATTGGAACTGGCTTCGGGTCAGTAAGAGTGGTATGAGACACTTTCTTTTGATTGGAACTGACTTCGGGTCTGTAAGAGTGGTATGAGACACTCCTGTTTGATTGGGACTGACTTCGGGTCAGTAGAGAATGGTATGATAGATTCTCGATCACTTCGTTTTCTTCAAAAGTTCAACAGGGAAGAGCAGTGTGGTGCATTGATGGCAAAGATAGTACAGATTAGCGGATGGATTAGCAGATGGAGTTCTCCCTAGTTAAGAGGGAGTGTTAAAATTGGCAACTAGGGCCAAACTCCACATGGGTCATCTTATTTATGACAAGTGATTTTTTTCTTGGATTCCTCTCTCTGAGAGGTGTAGGATTGATCTAAAGATCATCCGATTCTGAGATGTACAAATGAAGTTATGAATTTATTTTGATTATGGACAAACTATCAAGGTCGACCTCTTCTATATGTCGGCTCACCTAATCCAGTAATCACGTCTCTTGACCCACACCGATTAGTATATATATAGAGGTGCTTTCTCCCTCATTTGGTACATCCAACTGCTCATCCTCTCCTCTGAAATAGGATGACATCTGAGGTGGGACGCAAGTGGCAAGGGTCAAGTTTATGATGAGACCATCTCTATTTAGGGTTCAGTTTTCTTGGGAGAAAGAGCCGCAGGTCTGTTGCATCATGCATGGAGGATAAGAGGTCTGTCTAAGTAGCGTATCTCTTGTTTTTGGGTACATATTTCCTATTGAATAGAGGCGCAATCAGAGGAATGCTTGTTGGATTTTTTGTTGTTGTTCTATGCTATTTGGTGAGGTGTATCTTTGTTACAGGCCACAGGAAGAGAGCCACTACAACAACTAGTTGTTAAGCTGTTTGGAGGGTATGAAGGCATGGATAAGTCCTCTTTAGGCCGCATTTTCTCAGGCTTGAGTGCAAGTTGGTTATAATTCTTTCATAAGTTTGGGACTGTTTTATCTTGCCACTGATATAGGGTTGTTGTAGGGTTCATTGAGGAGGAGCCTCAAAGCTCTAAATTAGTGATTGGATGTCTTCTAATGGTAAATCATAGTAATGGAGAAAGAGGGCTGAAGCAGGCAGCCCTAACCAGTGACCCAGATTGCAGAGGAAAGACATCAGCTCTTGAAGCTAACTGTGTTTGTACCCTAACCAGTATTCATAATTGCAGTATAGAAATCTCCAGCCCGTGGTGCCAGAATTGCAGTTTCATTGAGTCATCTTCATGTTTAAGATCTTTGATGTGAGATCTTCTATTTGGCAAGTCAGTATTGACTTTAAATCATTGTACTCTATCTCTCTCTCTCTGCTGAACTATTGAAGAATATAAGAAGAATTGATCAAGGGTTTCCCCACATTGGGGTTTGTCCCTGGTTGGTGCCACATCATGTGTCCTCTTGTCTTGGTTTGTCTTCTACTGTCTATGTTTATGTTCTATCTGCATTTTACTATCATGTTGATGTGATTGCTAATTTGGATATTGATATAGGGCTAATAAAGAAATTGAATTAAAATTGCTCTAAAGCATAGAACATACCATTCTTACCTAAAATTAACAAGACAAGACCTCCAAAGGGGTTGACCTTCATATCAAGTGAATAATAGCTCCAAAAATGATGAAAGAAGAGTGTTCAAGGATCTTCAATGTGGCATGTCAAGGAGAGATCCCTGCTAGCAGAAATAGCCCAAAAGTGCCCCGAATGATGTGACCAGTGCCTTGGGATATGTGACTACCTCTAGATCAATAAAGTTTCCTCGAGAAATGTGAAAATATGTGAACAACTATAGAATCATCTCCAAGAATCCATGGCCAAAGTGTGACAAATACATAAGATGTGGGTCCATGCTTAAGTATGCTTCCATAGGTATGACAACCTTTACAATCTTAGCAACACTTTCACATAGAAGGAAGTTAAAGAGCATAGAGGCTCTCTTAGATCACATGTCCTAGCAGATCCATCCCATAATTCTTAGATACCAGTCGAGGGCATAAATGTCTGACATGGTGTCAACTTAATGCCACCAAAGGGAAGTCACCATAAGCCATAAGAGCAAGGACTATCTTGAAATGGGGACGAAGAAGATGGGCTATGACCAATCACAAATGGTTTGGAGATACCACCTAGGCCAAGCGCTATTACATAGATCATCTAGGCATGGCCCAATACAATACATGAGTGCAAAGATAACCTTACTTTTGGCTCATCGATACAATGGTACAAATAATATGCTCATATCCTGGGCCACAGTTGGTGAGAAAATATGAGGTACACTCAAGTGAATCTTAGTTGTAACATGTCCTAGATCCCCTTCCATTCTTATTAACTTGTTGGACGTAGTTTGCTTAGGGAATCCACCCAAGTGCTAGAGAAGAGATGGCCTAAAGAGATTGGAAGTACTTATCAAGGTGATAGTGGTGGTATTTCCAAGTATACCTTAGGGTCTCACATGGCGATTGGGACATTTTTAGCTCAAGTGAGGACTTGGGAGGTAACATAAAGGATGGGCTAAAACCAAGGTTGCACAAAACGGGGAAATGGGTACGAGTTTCCGAAACGGGAAGCGAGACGAAACGCAACCTCCCCAAATTTTGGAAACGAGGAAATGCGAATATATATATATATATTATATATATATATTATTAATATATATATATATATATATATATATATATTTATATAGGACATTTAAGAAATATGTGCAATCATAAAGCATATATGACACATTCTAATTTATTACATTATGATAAAATTGTCAATTGTCAATGCATAAACTATAAGTCACTAAATTTACATCACATCTACTCATGAATGATCACATAATGAAAATAGAAATATCCAAAATTAGCCACGAGAAATTTCTAATTTCTTGTCTCGTGCGTGATTGGGAGTCCCCTCCTACATAGTCGAACGACTTTAGTGCTCTTGATTAAATACAAGTTTTATACCCTAGTACCCTACATGCTCTTGGTTATTGGGAGTCTCCCCTACATAGAGGGCTTGGTTCTCTTGATTAAATACAAGTTCCATACCCTAGTACATGATAAAATCCAATGGAAACATGCAATCCTGAAATCTTGAAAAACAGATAAGTCTGCTAGATTTTGAGTGAGATCTAAAATTCTACTTTCTCCATATGAAATCGAATGAGGGCGAAACCACTCTCAAACATCCTGAGTCATTTCATGGTAATGTTAAAAATTTAAGTAAAAGTGATATTCTCCTTTATTTTTCATTACCATGAACTGCATATGCCTCAAACTTCTTGATGAACTGCATATCAACATTAGGGAAAAAGTTCACTTTTATACCTTTAGACAGGCATCTAGAAGCAACTAGAAGTCACTAGGATAACCTGATAAAAAAAAAAAAAAAAAAAAAAACGCTGAAACGTGAGTTGTATGGCCGTGAAATGTGTTTCCTGCTGTACTGGCCATGTTTCAGTTTCGTGAAATGTGGCAGTACGGTCTGAAACACGTTTCATGGCCGTACCACACTCGTTTCAGCGTTTCATACTCGTTTCCAAATGGAAAAGCCCTCCTGCCCTACGTTTCCTGCAATATAGGCTAAAACTTTAGAAGGAGCTTAGTGATATGAACATGATAAGAATCGTCATCTGTGGCGAAGTTAATGGAGAAGATCCTCCGTGCAGTCAAGGGGTTATCCATCTCTGTTTTTTAATGACAATGAGGGTGTTACCATACTAGCCTTTGAATATGTTATGGTTGAAGCAAATCTTACCTTTCTGAAATGAAAACCTACTAGTAGAACTTTGATCATCTATATAGAATCTTTTAAATTTATAGATAAAGCTTTAGATGGTTATATTTTCTGAGTTTGATTTTCTGAAATGAAAACCTACTAGTGGAACTTTGATCATCTATATAGAATCTTTTAAATTTATAGATAAAGCTTTAGATGGCTATATTTTCTGAGTTTGATTTTCTGGATTCAATTATCTGTGTGAACATTGTGTTGGTCAAGGTTGTCATTGATGTCAATATGGCATTGTTTGTGATGGCAAATTCTTGTGATGCGTGGTGTTGCCCTAGATGCTCATTAATCATAATACCCTAGTGATTCAAGCCCAAGAACTAACCTTGTTGTTGGAATATGAAGATGCCATAACCTCATGTATTATGAATCAAGGTCACTTGAAGCCCTAATGAAGAAGCCCTAAACTCTGTCTTAGGCATTTAACAAGATGATGACACACTTGATGATGGATGATTGTTGGAAACCATATGATGACACACTTGATGATGACATGAATGATGACACACTTGATGATATGAATGATGGTTGGAGACCACTCTTGAAGTCCTAATAAAATTACCCTAACCCTCATTCTAGTCCCGTTGACCTTATACATGAAAAATCCAAATAACCCCAAGGACTGTACTAAAAATTCCAAACAGTCATAAAGAAAATTACTTTTTTTTTTGATCTCTTAAAGACATCATTTTAAAATAATTCCTTGACTATCTTGTAGAGGACGTCTTCCTCTTTCCAACGATCTATTAGTTGTCTTCTAACTCCTAGATTGGGAGAAATTGGATTTTTAAGTTAAGAAAATTATTACTTCTGGTGAGCCGACTCTTGTAGGCTCAGACCCCTTCACCCAACAGACGTGTCTATTCGTCACAAGTTAAAACCTTATAAATATGATGTCTAATACTCCATTTTGATTATCAATTCGGTGCAAATTTCTGAGAACATTTTCGGGACTGAGGAAGAAGATAGATGCACAGTTTGAAGAGTGTTTTTATTTCTGTTTTGGGTCAAGTAAAGAAGGAAAAATTTGCAGATCTGTGGAAGGAATCAAACTAGGATACAGAAAGCACTCATCTCAGCTCAAACCTGTGGTTTAGGCCTGTGCCTAAAATTTCGGACCTGTGCCATCTATAGTTCTTGGTCTTGTGGCAGAGGATCTGTGACATGTAAACCTTGGAAGTTGGAACAGTGACAAATCCAGTTTGTGCTTGTGAGAAGACTTCTTGAGCAGCTCTGAAGTGATTCTGAAGCAGTTCTTGGGGACAACTATTAGCAGACTTTTGGAGCAGTCTTTGAGAAATTTTTGGAGGTGTTTTGGATTAGACTAAAAGTCAGTTTCAGAGCAGCTTTGAGGACAACGTTGGAGCAGAAATTTTAGCATAGAAGAGAAAATCTAGAGGAGCTGTTTATTCTTTTGCAGGCCTGTTGAAAAAGACATTTTGGAGCAGCCCTGTCACATATTTTGAAGCAATGCTGTAATCAATTTTTTTGAGCAGACTATTGAAACCTTTTGGAGCAGCCTAGTGATTCTTTTGAAAGCAGACTTAAGGAGCAGTCTCGGAAACTTCTTGTAGCAGTTGTTGGAATTTCTTGTTGTAGGAGACTTGAAGTCTTGTGAGAAACTTGGACGATTGAAGACCTTGTGTAGAGAATATTTTAAAGTTGTGAAACTTCTTGGAAGCTTTTCGTTGGAGACCTTAAAGCAGTATTGAGGACATCTTGTTGAGAAGCCTGAGCTGATCTTGAAGACACCCTTGGAGACCATGATGCACTGAAGTCATTATGAGGTGACCTTGGAGAAAGTGCTTGGGTGACATGAAGAGCAGTGGTGACACCTTCTGAGAAGACAAGGTTGTCATTGATGAAGTGATTTGGAGAAGATATTGCTGAAGAGATTGACAGGGCTCATTGAAGAAGATATTGGGAGCTTTGAAGAATCATCAAACTTATCTTGAAAAATTGAAGCTAGAGGTTGGAGCCTCATAGAGACAAGGTTGGTGCCTTGGAAGATAAGGTTGGAGTCCTAGAGGATAGGAGTACTCAAGGGACTAGGTTGGAGCCTGTACCAGAGATAGGGTTGGAGCCCTAGAGATTGGTGCCTCAAAGTGACAAGGTTGGAGCCTTGGGAAGTCCAAGTCGGTGCTTGGCAAAATACATGTTGGAGCCTGGGAGATTGAAGATTGGTGTCTTCACCTAGGGTTGGAGTCCTACACTACTACTGTACTCAATATATCTGATTAATAAAATTATTTATTTTATCATTGTTCAATTTGTGTTCTAATTATAAGTGGTCTAACTGATATAAATAACAGTTGAAAAAAAACACTGATTCACACCCCCCCCTCGCTCTCAGTATTTCCAACACATTGAACCCTTGAATCTTTATTGCTACTCCCATTGGATAATTTAATTTTAGCTTGAAATTAAAATATTTGGTTAAACTTATATACATTTTATATTTTAAATGGTAATGCTGCGCTGCCTATAGTTTCTACCATTTTCCTTATTTTTGGATTGCTCTATGTTTGTCCAGCTCCATAAAAATTCTCAGTTTATTCCTTTCTTCTTCTATCCTAATTGGTGTGGACTTACTTCCTCACCTTTTTTATTAAGTTAGGTTGTCTTTTTACAATGTTTTTTTAAATTTTTTGATTATAATCTTCTAGAGAAAATCCTTGATTTGGCATTTTGTTAAGAAGCTACAAAATTCCATATTGTTCAACACTGTCAATTTGGGCATTTTATTAAGAAGCTATGATATTCCATATTGTTCTACACTGTCAATAATTGCTATGTATCTCTACTATCTAGTCAAAGCAGCCTTTGAATAACTGCTGTTTTGGCATATAACTCACTGTTTGTGACATCAAATTTATTCTCTTATGCAGATTACAAAAAGGAATTGAAATCACTTAATAGGGAGTTATTGTTCCAAATGTTGGAGCTTGCAGATGTTCTAGTTGAGAGGCCTTCCCAATATGCACGCAGAGTGGAGGACTTATCGTTGATATTCAAGAATATTTATCACCTTCTCAACTCTTTGCGTCCTTATCAGGTGATTTGATCTTGTAACTGTCTGTCTGAGTCACTTTTATTCAGTGATTGGTTGAGATAGCTGGCTAACTATGCGATATGCAACTTTCCTACATAAGCTGGTAAAACATTTAGTTATAGTTTGGATCCTTGCATGCATTTATAAGCATATATTCCTTGACTCATAAGTTTTATTTGTTGGTTGTATTTAGGCAAGAGCTACTTTGATTCACATTTTGGGGCTACAAATACAACGACGAAAGCAAGCAATTGAAGATATTCGAAAGTATGACACATGGACAAGTCCCTTGCCACACTCTTAAATTAAAATATCCAATAGAAATAAAATCTTATTCTTTACTATTGAATCATGAGTATGTGAAATCATGATTTTTGTCATATTTAGTTTTGGATCTAATAATTGTATTTTTTTTCTGATTGAAATTTTACTTATGATATATGCGCAAGTCCTTTAACTGCACACTTAGATTTAGTGTTGTGATATCGTGTTGGTGAATACATTGTGAGGGTCCAGAATATAAGTGGTTGATGATATCGGGGAAAATATCAGCAAATTTTCAAAAAATAAAAAGATAAAGTAAATTTCAAACATCTAAAGCAACAACAACTTATAGTGAATGGTTACCTGTAGTGAAGTTTTTGAATGGAGCAATTTGTGGCATGACATAACCCTCCATGATTTGGTTACATTCTGGTTTTTGGGTACATTCACGTTTCCTAGGGTAGTTCATGTTGTTTATGGCACATCATGTATATCGAGGCATTGACCACACCTCTTAAGGCAGTCTTTGCATTTTGTATGGAAACCTGGACCCCTCCTATGCATGCCATGTGTCACAGCATGGAACACTCTCCTCATTGGTCCATTTAGAGCTGCTTTTCATATTATTTAATGACACACACTTGAGACTCCTTGGATGATGTGGGCATGGCTTCAATAAAATATCTTGAAGGATATGGTGAGCTGCAAGAGAGAATTAAGTTCATTACAATTTGACGTCACTTGGCTGGATGTAGGTTTTATGACCCAAATATTGAGTTGTAGAAGTGTCTCCCATGCTTCATGGAGTGCCTTGACCCAAGGCATGCACATGGGCCCTCTTTTGGGACATCATTTAGAGGTGTTGGGCTATTATTTTACATAATTTTTGAGTTGTTATCATGGTGCCAGCCCCATTGTTGGACTTTCCTTGCACTACATGAGGCAGCATTTAACCACTATCTTTCATGGAACATTGATCATCCCCAACAACTTGGACAATTTTGGAGGCCATGCATTGGCATATTGGACCATTTGTGCTCTTCTTGGGCAGATTGAGTCCCCTTGTGGGGCTTTGACTCATCTTGTCGTTGTAAATGTGGCTTGACCACTCTTTATTTTATTATTGTGGTAGCTTTAGTTGGTATCTGATTTACTTAGCTAAATCTAAGGAATCACATAAGGAATTATTATTTTATTGTAAAGGGAGAGATGCATCACCTATATAAAGAGGTGCACTCCTCCATTTTCACTCATGGTTGGTTTGTTAGAAAATTTCTCTCCTTGGAGCTTAATGGAAATAGCTTTAATGGAGCATTTTTGGTGTTAAGGGCTTATCTATGTGGTGAATGTTTTTTTGGCTTTGAAGTTGTTCTTTCCTAGTTATTTCTTCTACATTATTAAAGACATTATTGTTAAGATTGCCATTAGGTTACTAAAGTTGGCATATTTGAAGGGAAACTTTGTCACTTTGAGGGAGGACGTCTAAAGGCCATTCTCACACACATTGTTGGCCTTGGGTAAGTTTTAATCCTTCTTGCTAGGCCATACTTCAAAGTTCCTTAGTAAGGGTTATGTTCCTATTCCAACATCGTCAACAGTCTTATTTTGCCACTTGATTCCTCTTGGCTCCATAGGCACTGGTCTCAATATCCCTTCATCATTTTTATTTTTTTTCTTCAGAAAACTTTAAAAGCTCAAAAAAAACATTTTACTAAGGCTACTTTCGACATCATCTTGTGCTCATTTGACTAAGCCTTAGTTATCTTATTAGGGAAGCCCCCCTTGAGTTGGACAATAGCAATCCTAAAGTGAGAGGACAGGTTGCTGAGGTGATAGTGGGTGAGCTTCATAAAAGGTTCTCTTAATATTGTGCATTGTAGATTGGGGATTTTATCATGCATGTACAATTGGGCAGTAACATTTTTTGGCATTGTTGTTGGGGATAAAGACCATTCCTTGGGGAAAACGACATTTGTGAGACAACTTTGTTAAGATCATCGCACATGGGGACTCCATGAAGGGACCAAGCCCTTGTTTGAAGTCATTGATGGATGCAAAGGTGAGAACATCCAACAATAGTGAAGACACATTGAAGAAAGGCTCATCTTGGTGATTCCACATCAACATGTGTAAGATATGATCAATTTTCATTTCAAATTTCAGTTTTCAGCCTTATATGAAATTTTACAAGCAAAAGGAAGATGAAATTCCCTGCATGGATTGCATAATAGTATGCTCTAGTTGATTTCTCAAAGACTAGGGGTTTTCCTCATGAACACCCTTATGTAGAACTATAGACAATTCTAGGATTCCACAGATATGGTGATTAAGTGGTGGATCATATTTCTGCATTTGTTGAGTTCAGCATAAATAACGACTTTGATCATAAAGATGTTGTGATGATTTTTTTTGCGTTATGTTTGAAAGAAAATACAAGTTATTGGTTAACAAAGTTGGGGCAAGGAATATTTAAAATTTTCATGAAGTTTCTCAAAGCATTTTGTACCCATTGGGATTATGGTTTGGAACATTGATTTCCTGTTGTTCAAGAGATAGAGAAATCGATCCACGACCACCTATTGTAGATACTGAAACCAACACCCTAGAAGAAGAAAACTCTATCATTCCTGTTGAAGATGAAAAGGCATTTGTTGAAGACAGAAGACCTGAGTTTGAGGATACCGAAGCATCCGTGCATATTGCATGACCAACATTGAAGACAATAAAATGAGACAGGGAGAGACAGGAGACTTCCTATGGCCCAAATCCTGAAAATTATGATAAAGTAGTAGATTATGGAAAATAAAGTAGGTATACTCCATGATGAAATTCTAGAAAACAATGAAATGCGAGCTAATTTGTGTACAATCTTCCTACCAACAATTTGAAAGAGGAAGCAATTACATCATGCTTCCAGCCCACACTTGAGAGCAGGGAAGGTGACACAATTTTGAATGTGTAAAGGAGCATTGCAATTTATAAATTCTAGGCCATGCAATGATATGGCCTCTAAGCAATTTTGTGTCATATGAGCCAAGGATGATGGATACTGGTGACAATCAAATGAATGAACTAAAACTAGAGCTATCCCAAATTTTGAAAGACTGTTGGCTGATTGCTCTACTAGAAGAAGATAAGAGTGGGTAAGAAGCATTGCTTTCTAGTCTAAATCAAATTACTATGAGCTTGTTGTGCCATTTTTTCTCGATTATAGTAGTAAAAGTGATGATAGGTCTGAGGTCACAAAGATGTATGTTGAGTAGAGAAATTATGTAATTCTGGACCCACCAATGATCATCCCCTACTTCTAGATCTCAATGATGGTTGTGGCAATGGACCATATGGGTGGATTGTAGCTGGTATCGGTCTTGTAATAGCCCTTGTTGGGGTTGAAAAATAATTTGACAATAGTAATGAAGCACTTAATTTACTCTCAAACCGCGACAATTATAAGCATATCAGAGATTTTGTGTGTTTCAATATCAAAGAGAGGGACTTGTCTGTCTTGTTAACTGCTGTTAGTCACCATGGAGATGAGAAATTGGTTCGATTTAGAGGGAAAATGCTTGGCAAAAATCATGATGTTGGTTTCTTTGTATCTTGACCCAAAAATGAAGAACATTTCAAGGGCGAAGAAGCAAGCCTTGACTCTTCCAATTTGTCAGTGCTTGATGTTGAATCTTGATCCATATACTAAAGATAAGAGGGTTGATAAATGTGCCAAAAATGACAATGAAGATTCTTCTAGGATGGAATATGATGATCCATGTCTTGCTCCTGTGGATTTTGTGAAGTAGAAAGTGCGTAAGTAGTACATCGTGCATTTTGAGGGTGCACCTCTCTTTAACAATTATGACCATAGTAGTTTCCTGTGCGGCATCTAGCTACCAAAATCCTTCCCTTTAGTCTTTGAAGTTTAGCAAAAAGAAAGAGCCAATGTATACCCTTGCATGGCATAAAAGGAAGAACATGATCACATAATGCCCTGCTTTGAGGTAGCTCCTCTAAGCGAATTTGATAATGAATACCCAAAGGAAACTCTTGTGCTTATATCTGCCCTACCCAACGGAGTTATCAACCTGCAACATCATGGCAACTTGGAAATTGCACCGAACTTTTCCCCAATTATAGTAAAAAATTCATAAGAGAGATAAACAATAGTTTTGGGACGTCTATTGGCAAGAATAAAATTGATGAAGTTCATAGAATTATTTCAGAGTATCACTATATGGTTGGATTAATATGAAATGTTGGATATATATCCACCAAGAACAATGTTTGATGATGCAACAATGACATACAACAAACCTAGTTCTCGATTGATGTGCATTCAACTTGCTTGTGCGGCATGATGGGGTTTTATTTCAACAAATAGGTCGTCTTACACATCTTTTCCACTTGTGAGACTATTATGCAACTAATTGATCTAGATGAGTCTCAATCCGGCTTGAATGATCATGCAAGACAACTCGAGTTCGAAGGCAATGATTACGAGAAAGGTGTTGATCCATCCAAAAAAGAATCCTTCTATATTTTCATTAATCAATTACACTTCAAAACTTCAACCATAAACCATAAAGACATTAGACATCACAATGCATAAAAGAGAACACGAGATTTACCTTGGGAAAATCCATTGGGGGTAAAAACTGTTAAATTTAGGTATGTTCTATGCGAGAGCAATTTATTTAAATTTTCACAATTGACAATCACATCAGCATTATGATAAACTGCAGATAGAACATAAATATAAAACGCAGAAGACAAGCCAAGACAAGAGGACACAAGATATGGCGCGAGGCAGGGACAAACCCCACAATGTGTGGGGAAACCCTTTGATCAAATCTTCTTTTATCTTCAAAGTTTAGCAGAGAAAGAGAGAGTGAGTACATTTACAATAGAAGTCAATGCTTTGACTTATCTAGATCTAGCATAGATCATTTCGTATCATGATGAGATCAGTTGAAGACATTCTGCTTCAACTGAATCTCAAGGTGACTCCTTCACCTATCATCGTTCTGCATCTCGTCCATTTGCTGCCCCTGATTGTGTTGCACCATCATGCTGTCTCATGATCTCATAAATCACGCTACCCATATATCATTGTGTTGCCCATCATGTTGTTGATCTTATAATGCTGCCTATGCATCATCATCATGCTATCCTATATGTCCATGATCTCATGCTGCCCTTTATCATTATGCACATGATTGCATTCATCATGTTGTAGGATACTGAGATCTTCTTGCCCTTCACTTGTCCGAGAACAATATCACTGCTATGCATGACTGTCATAAGAGTAAGTGACACTATAATAAGCGCAGAAGATCACTGTCAGAAAACTCTGTCATATTGTCATATTTCTGTCCACAAATACATTTCGGCCAGCGCACAGGATCCTGAAATTTTGGCTCTATTATATGACAGTGGCTGAGTGTGCTTTTATGCCTACGTGCTTTAGCGGATTCCACTATGTTAATTCGCTGTTGCTCCCATCACGTTAATATGAACCTGGGTGCTTCATTACGTTGTCACTTACTATCACTGTTGCCATAGATACTGCGTCTCACCATTATGCCAAGTCCATCGAAGGCTTTGTCATACGTGAGCTGGTCTGCCTGTATCCAAACAATACGATAGCATCTAGATCCTACACCTATCCGAGGTCTATACCCACCTTCATATAGTGTGGATCTTCTTATATCCATACGAAAGAATTCGAGTTGTTGTTTGCGGATACCCTAGCTCACAGTAATGTGTATCTTCCGTTCCTTCATCCGAGAGCGTATAAGAACTACATGTAATTTTCTTCACAAGTAAGGAGTCTTCAAGAACTGCGTGTAAGGAGTCTTCAAGAACTGCGGGGTCTTGGATAACTCCATTGACTGTGTTGTATCTTCCAGAACAGCGTTACATGAACAACGTATAAGTTGTCTTATGACCAGCGTAAAAGGACTTCATAATCTCTGCGTTTAGGACTTCACGTGGCTGTAGTTCATCACTGCATTTAGGGCTTCACGTGCTGTGTGTATCATTGCTAACGGATTAGGGCATCGTATGGTAGCTAGGGCATCATATGTAAGGCCAACGTATCTTCATTATGTCTCTCCTTCACCAAAACCCAAAGACGTGGAGAGGAGGAGACTACTCATGAAGATGTGTGCCAAATGACATCAAATCCTCATCTATTTATACCAAAATGAGGATGATGAATAGACACGTCGTTTGGGCTTCTAGAGCCTACATAAGTGCTGGTCGGCTTGATAATAATTACATAAACAAAATAAATTCATATCTCCATAAATACTTATCGGAATCGGATGATCTTTGGATCAATCCTACACCTCTCAACGAGAGGGATCCAATAAAAATATCAGCTGCCATAAATAAGCCGACCCACATGGAGTTTGGCCCTAGTTGCCAATTTAACAAAAACCCAACAACCTTTTCCTTACAGAGATTCTTCAGTTCATAAGAGATACATCTAACGCTGTGAGTCAACTATGAAATCAAGCTGATCAGCAAGCTATGGTCAAACTTGGTCAAGCAACCCTCTAGTCAAGTCAAATTTTTGCACTTTCAAAACTTTGGCCTCTTTGATCTTCCTAGGCCAAATTTCAGCCTCCCAGAATATGCCTAGAAACTCGACCTACCCAGAAATTACCCAGAAATTCACATATGTGAGTTCAAGAGAGAGAGATAGATGCTAGAGATGAATTCATCCTTTTGCTTCTTCTTCATCCTTCTTTTCCTTTTCTTGGATGCCCAAAATTTGTCTTTCTTTTGCGAGGACAACTGGTGCCTTATGGAGGAGGTTGAATTCACTTTATATAGTGTTCTGTCTTTGTGAATGGGTGTACATTGGGGCTGACTTGATTAGTTTGGAGCCAAATTCAAAATTCAAATTTCGAGATTTTCTCTTTTAAATCCGACATGAAGAACACGTCTTATAAATTATAATAATTCTTTCAAGGGCTATTCAATTAAAATGACATGAAGAATATGTATTACAAATTCATTATACATTACAAGGGCTAAAGTATTAATTATGAAGACCGACCATAGCTACAAAAATTCAACATACACAAGGTGTGACCATGGGCCCTCTTTTGGGACATGGTTGAGAGGTGTTGTACCATTATTGTATATAATTTTGGGGCTGTTATCATATTGTTGCCCCCATTGTTGGAATTTTCTTACACTACATGAGGCTTGGACCACAAGTCGGACATATTTTGAGTTGGGGCAACATTGGATCACCATCTTCCATGGGAATGTTGACCATCCCCAACAACTTTGGACCAGATTCTTCCATATAAAGGTACAATTCAAGAAGATGAAAATTGGTTCTCTATTCGAATCAAAGATCACATTCAAATCTCATACTAGTAGATCTAGTCAAGAAATTGGGATTGGAGACTCATGACTATCCTATCCCATATCCATTGGGATGGGTCAACAAGGAGGTAGAGATAAAGGTAAACAAATAATGCATAGTTAAATTTGCTATTAGTGTTGATTTATCGATGAAGTAGAGTTGGATGTAGTTCCGCTAGATGCATGTGGAGTTATTTTTGGAAGCCCTTCTATGTACATGTGGGATGTGATCTTGCTAGCAAGTGCCAACTAGGCCAAGAAGTTGATTAGTTCTAGCAAGAAGTATGTTTGGTTGTTTTCAAGAGAACCAATTTGTAGAAGAGTCCATGAGAGCTAAGTTATCCCTGGAGGGGTGTACAAAGGAAAAAAACAACAACTGGACGAGTTGCTATAGGCGTAGAGGGGTGTGTTCCAGGAACCCAAAAGGCTACCACCCAAGAGGGAAGTGGAGTACGAGATCTAGCTGTTGCCAGACTCTTCATTGCCAAACATTAGGTTGTACATGCATTTTGTTATAGAGGCAAACAAGGTGAAGACGTAGTTGAAACAACTATTGGAATAGGGTGTCATTCGACCAAGTACCTCACCATGTGGGTCACCCATCATAATTGTGCCAAAGAAGGATGGGACTTGTTGGATGTGGATTGATTATAGGGAGTTATACAAAATTACGTTCAAGGATAGGTACCCCCTTTCTGTTGAATTTTCTACAAGATATATAGTAGAATAGGATTTTCTGCCAAATAATTACTTCCTAATGATTTCCAACTAGTATTTTTGCCACTACTATCATTGAAAATAATAAAGATCATAAAAAGACAACCATGCACAATAGAGGCAACAAATTTTACCTTGGGAGAAAATTCAACAACTTTTCTTAGGAGAAATTATTCTTCAACAAGGTTTGCAAATCAACAATTTGTCTAGAAATATGTGCCAATATCCTAGTCAAAATACCAGTAAAACCTGGTTGACTTCAACAAGTCGACATTGGTCAAACCAACTAGAATATCATAATTTCAATGTTGGTCAACAATTGGTCAAAATAGGACTATGGTCAACTTCGACCCTGAGGTCAAATTCGGACTTGTAGTCAAATGTGGTCAACCTGCGACCTTCCTGTAGTAAAATTGCCGTTAAGATGCAACCTTCCTATAGTGAAATATGAGATAAAATAGCTTGGTCAAAGCAAGTTAAACTCGGTCAAATTATCTTGGTCAAGATGGTTGAAATTATCTTCTCCACACGTGCGAAGGTCCAAGAGCGATAAGATTGATGGAGAAAACTTGCTCTTCGTTGGTATTGGAATGAGTCAACACAATGTCTGTTTATACAAGTTGAATGGGGGTGTGACAACCCAAGAGACACACCTCCTCGGAGGTTGGCCAACTTGAATTCTTCTTGGGTTGACTTGCCCTTTTAATATAAAAATTTGCCTAATTCATCAAGGCCGACTTGGAGACCTTTTAGCAAAGCGGGAATACCTCCCAATGCTACACAAAAATCAACACTCCCTCTTAGCGAGGGAGGTATTCTCCTTTGCTGAAATTTCTCCACCACAAGAAAAGTTCATGAGCTTGTTATGTTGATGTAGTGTTGCCTCACATGCACATCTATAGATATAAATCACTCCATCCTTAAGTAGGCAATGTGAGTAACTTGGGCCATTTACCCCTGGCCAAATCAACATGGCTTCTCAGGTAAATGTATCTAACTCCCCTGCTCAAACAAATCAACATGACCTAGACAAATCAACATGGCTTCTCAGGAGAAGGTCTACCCCTGGGCCATTCACCCCAAGCCAAATCAGCACGGCCTCTTAGGTGAATGTATCAATCTCCCTTGGTCAAATCAACATGACCTAGCCAAATCAACATGGCATCGCAGGAGAAAGTCTGCCCTATTCTGTAGTTACCGTGGGCCATTCATCCTTGGTCAAATCAGCATGGCTACTCAGGTGAATGTATCTCTCCCCTAGTCAAATTAACATTACCTGGCCAAATCAACATGACCTCTCAGGAGAGGGTCAACCCTATTTCATAAAGACATCAACACTCCCTCTCAACGAGGGAGACAATCTTCGCTCTGGACAGAGGTTTGGTGAGAATTTCCACAATCTACTCGTTTGTTGATGTGTATTGGAGCTTCACTGCTCCCTTTGGCACCATATCTTGGATGAAGTGACCTAGTCAAATAGTCCTACTAGACGCTTTTGAAACCACGCTGCTTCACGTCTTGTGACATTGGCTGTGATATACTTTGCGTTTGTGGAACTGAGTGTGACAAAAATCTGCTTCCTGCTAAACTAGGATATTGTCGCTGATCCCAAGGTGAAGCAACACTCGAGGTGCTCTTTTTGACCTCTGCACTCCTGACCCAATATGAATCTGTATATCCTTGTAGCTTCACTTCACCACCTGAGACACATCTCAAACAATATCTAATTGTACCATGTAGGTGCCTCAACACATGCCTTGGCTCAACCATAAATTGATCATCTCCCTTCATTGGATCCATCACCACAACTGCTCTCTGGTCACCATGTATGGGTGCTCGCTTTGACATTGAAACAAATCCTCCCGTGGCAATCTTGGCTCCTACTACTATTCCCTTTGTCATTGAAGCATATCTGCTGTCATAAAAGGTATACTGATTATCATGGATACTTTTGGGAATGGATTGATGGGGGATTTGGTGAAAAGAATAGGCTAGGTCTATGCTTCTATCCCCTGGATCCCTTTTAGGAATTAACCTTGGATTCTAGTCCCATGGGATCTCTTTTATTGACCATTTGGTTCCAGGGATGGTATTTCACGGGAAACCTTGATTTTGGTTGCACGGTCCCGCTCCCTTATCTGCTTATATTACCCTCTTTCCATCCATTATTACCCCATCCATCATTTTTCTCGCCTGGGTCCACATAGGGTTAACTTGCCTCTTCCCTTTGCCCACACTTGGGTCATGGCCTAGAATGAAGCCTAGAGGTTGATGTAGCTGAAAAGAAAGTTAAAAAGCATATATGGTCACAATCAACAGGAAAAATACCACAAAATGCAAAAGATGGTCGGGACAAAAACATTTAGCACGTGGGCAAAAGCCAATGCATGAGCTCTACCCCATCATCATGGCCATCACCCTGATTCCTACAGGTTCTATAAGCCTTCTTCATCATATAGGAACCCATTATTGTCCCAACCCATGGTGGGCAATGAACTGCCCCACCTTAAAAAGGGGGATTTCGCTGCTATATTTTACACATCATACTCTAACCCAAGGTTGCTTGGGAGCGGGAGCGAAAACGAGAGTGGGAGCAACATTTTCAAAAGCTCTCGATTTGGGAGCGAATCTCGAAGCGTTTATATATATTATATTATATATTATATATATATATATATATATTAATATATGTTTATATTTTTTTATATTTGTGCATACATGCCTAACAAAAACATGTAGACTGATGAATTAGATAATAAAATACATAGAAAAACATCAGACTCGAACAATATTAACAACAATCATCTAGAGTAAATCTCAACACCCCAGTCCACAATTAGTAACATACAACATATTGAGTCTCATGAATCATGATTCATCAATCTTAAAGTTTCAAGCTTTCAAAATTCAATATATAACATTTATCATCATTGATCACCAAAGTTGTTCTTGTAAGCTAAGTGTAACCATTACAACAAATAATATCTAACATGAAATGAAATGTTATAAAATGAAATCAAATGAAACAACTTTCAACTTTCGCGAAGCATCACATTCATAATTCATTACCAATGAGTTATAATTGCCAACTTCAAACTTCAAACTTAAATTGTCATATATGTTTACAAAAAATATCATAATAAATATGAAAGAGTCAACAGTTATAAACACTAATAGAAACTAGAAAAGACAAGTAAATCTATCATCTACATCTTCCTCTTGTCGCCACGAATAATGTCTAATTTTTGAGCAGGTTGTGGTGGTCTTCTAAGAGTCTCCTCCCACACAGTCCCATGACCAGAACCAGCGGGCACATGCCCTTCACGTGAGGATGTACATGGAGGCAGCGAAAGCAAAGGAACAAGACTTGGAACTGGAGCACTGCTACTGGATGGTGGGATGGCATGGTTGTTGCTTCATCTTCCTCTCTCATAAGTTTTGCTTTCAGTTCTTCAAGATGTATAGTGCCATCCTCCAAATTATCGTCCTCTGGGTGGTTGTCCCAAATTTTATGTGTTGGATCCTCATAAGCCCGATCACGGTAATGACTCAACAACTTCAAGTTGTAGTGCACATAAACCAAGCTTTCTGTCTGGTTTTCATTGAGTTTGTTTCTTCTCACATGATGTATGAAGTTGTAGGTGCTCCAACACCTCTCTGCAGAAGAAGTATTTACAACCTGTGAGAGAACTTTTTTTGCCAATTTTGTCAAAAGTCCCATGCCGCCATATGCTTCCCACCATGTGAGAGCATCAAATCTGTCTCTATCTTCCATTGCATGCAAAGAACCAAACAAACCAATGCAACTGAAGTATCTGCGTAATTCAAGAAGAAAATTAGCACATTCTTCCCTGTCAGGTACCAACTTGTTTAATGCTTCCATATATCCTGTAGCTACCTCTAGATCTATATGGGGTTTGACCCTAGCCCCACCCCTAGGTGCAGGTTGGCCCAAACAAGATGGAGAGTATTATTTTGGCGTAAGGATATACGCCAAGGCATGTAGTGGAACATTAAGTTTATTCCACTGTGTACACACACAATTGTGAATTAGTGTATACAAGTTGGGATCATCTTTCTGAATAATATCTTTTTTTTTTGCCCCAACATGGTATCCATCTGCTCATACACCTCCCCAATCACTGGTTTATCTGTATCTGCAAAACGAATCATGTGATAAATGGGCTTGGTGAATTCAAATACTTGCCTCACACATGCCCAAAACTGACCATCAAGAGCGGTCTCCTCCACTTGTTCAAAATCTTGCTTGTTAGCGCCATTTGTAGCTCTTTCCTTTAATACCTGCCAGTGTGGACTTGATACCATGCTAGCCAATGACTCTCTCACCTTCAAAAGGCGCCTGAAGGCGAGGTAATAGCTAGCAAATCTAGTCTTCGCAATCTTCAACAACTACAATCTTGAGTGATTGCTTAAAAGCCCATGGGTATTGCTATGATATGTAACAAATTTTATCATTTGTTTGCCTCTATTGTACAGATCACCGATCCATTTGTATTGTTGGTTTTTGTTCTTAATAATATCATGCATCAAAAGGTTCATTGTGTGAACCAAATACCCAGACGAAAATATGTTGGGGTATTTATCCTCAATAATTGCTCCCGCTGCCTTACAATTAGGAGCATTATCAGTGATGACTTGGATGACATTGTATGGCCCAATACGTTCAATTGTTTCAAGTAATGGTTCTGCAATGTTGATGTCGGTCTTGAACTTGTTTGAGTAATCATATGCTGAAAGAAAGATGGCACCACTAACGAACACAACAAGAACACTTATCAATGGCTTGCCTTTTACATTTGTCCATCCATCAGTTACAATGGACACCCCATGCCCAGTCTATGAATTTTTCATTCTACTCAAAGAATGTGATATTTTTTCTTTTTCATGATCAAGTCCAATGGTTCTAGCCTTGTCATACCTAGGGCTCTTGTATCCTTTAGGGGCATCATTTATGGCAGAGAGTTGGAACCATTTCATGCCAATAAGGTGAGCGAAGAACATTGAATGGTATCACACATGCATAGAGAAACCTGTAAAATTTTGAATCCACATCATTCCTACACCCTTCATCAAGGAAATCTGATATGGTTCTACACCTTAAAGAGATGTTTGGTGACCCTGTGCCTCCATATCCACTGCCATATGATGATGCTGAAGGAGTTCTTTGTGCATGTGATTGTGAGCTTGGTTTAAAGAAACCCTTTGATCTTTAGATTTGTATTGGGCTTCCTCCTCTTCCCTTATGTATTTGGCTCTCTCTGCTATTGACACACCTGTACAAGTTTTGATTCCTATTTGTTTATCTCCATCCTATGGCCTTTTCCCGTCCCGTAGAGGTGCTTTTTGGCACGGGTGTATGAACCTGTGTAATTATTGTTGCAATGGGGGCAGTGAAATTTAGTGGTTCCACCCCCTTTCCTGCTTCAAGCCTAGTAACATATTTCCACAATGGGGTTTGGTCTTGTTTAGTTTTTTGAATTGAATCATGTTCACTCTGCTCCAGCTTCTCCTCACCAAGGTACTCCTCTTCGGGGTTTTCATCAAATCCACTAAAACCCACTTCTTCATCCCCTTCTTCATGTTGAACACTCATTTTTCTACTCTCCAACACCATAATAACTAAAAAAGGAACCAAGAAGAAGAAAATGCCAATCAATATAACCATGATGTTTGAAATTTGAAGTTTTGAATCTACAAAAAAATGGAATGGGAATGGGAATGTGTTAAATTTGGACAACTAGGTCCAAACTCCATGTTCTGATGCTCAGATTAAGAGGCTAATATTTTTGTTGGATTCCTCTTTCTGAGAGGTGTAAAATCCATATAAAATAGTCTTAATCCGATAAGCAGAACTTATATTTTGAATTTATTATTCTTAATAAATTATATGTGCAAGGTCGGCCAGTTTTGTAATGTAGGCTCACATGCCCAACAGATGTGTCACACACCCTCATTGATGGATATAAATACAGGAAAAGTTGGAGAGAATTTCAACACAACAAAACTCACATCTTCCTCTCTCATCCTAAAGAGTACGAGCTACCTGGAGGACGAATTTCAGCCACACGTCGGAAGGACGAAGAGGACAGACCGTACGGCTGAGCTGTAGTACGATTTTCTGCTGCTAGGGTTTCGCAGAAGTTTGACCAGCGTTGACTTTGGTCAACGCTTGGTCCAATCAAGCTGAAAACTTGTGGAAGGTTCGATTTTTGAAGGCCGTACTACCTGGCACAAAAATCGAGGTCAAAGGGTTGACCATTTTGCTGTTGCGTTGACTTTTAGCTCGCTGCCCCTGCGTTGACTTTTCAGGACAGCGTTGACTTTTGTAGAATGGACTTGGGTTGACTCATCTACCGGTTGGAGGGTTGTTGTGACACATGCTGGGCTGGCTGACCAAAGAAGACTTTGCTGGTTGAAGCATCCTGTTGACCGCCGAAACGAACACACACATTTTTCCTGTTTCTGATTTGTCTTCTGTAAGATCTGCTTATATGTTCTATCTGCATTTTGCTTAACTACTTGTATGATTGCTGTGAGAAAAGTGAAATTGCTCTTAGCATAGAACATCTACAAAACTTTACATGGTATCGGAGCTGAGGTGAAGACAAACTCTATCTATAGCAATCATCATCGAAGGAAATGGGTTCCACTAATCTTGAATTCAGGAAGAA
>APFE030115972.1:266096-283595 GCA_000404065.3 Pinus taeda | reverse complement strand
GTAGGCTCACATGCCCAACAGATGTGTCACACACCCTCTTTGATGGATATAAATACAGGAAAAGTTGGAGAGAATTTAATCACAAATCAACTCACATCTTCCTCTCTCATCCTAAAGAGTACGAGCTACTTGGAGGACGAATTTCAGCCACACGTGGGAAGGACGAAGAGGACAGACCGTACGGCTGAGCTGTAGTACGATTTTCTGCTGCTAGGGTTTCGCAAAAGTTTGACCAGCGTTGACTTTGGTCAACGCTTGGTCCAATCAAGCTGAAAACTTGTGGAAGGTTCGATTTTTGAAGGCCGTACTACCTGGCACAAAAATCGAGGTCAAAGGGTTGACCGTTTTGCTGCTGCGTTGACTTTTAGCTTGCTGCCCCTGCGTTGACTTTTTAGGACAGCGTTGACTTTTGCAGAATTGACTTGGGTTGTTTCATCTACTGGTTGGAGGGTTGTTGTGACACATCTGGGCTGGCTGACCAAAGGAGACTTTGCTGGTTGAAGCATCCTGTTGACCGCCGAAACGAACACACACATTTTTTCCTGTTTCTGATTTGTCTTCTGTAAGATCTGCTTATATGTTCTATCTGCATTTTGCTTAACTACTTGTATGATTGCTGTGAGAAAAGTGAAATTGCTCTTAGCATAGAACATCTACAAAACTTGACAGAATGGTACATAGAGATTTTTTTATATTTAGCAATGAACATAAAAAAAGATTGCTAGATTAGAGTGTAGATCCTACGTCTTTGGCCTCCAATCCCAAGCTCCAATCTGCCCTTGCAAGCTCTTCAAACTCCTCCAAGCTCCTCTCTCACCAAGCTCCTCTCCTTGCTTCAAACTGTCTCCAAACTCTCTTGCTCTCTCTCAACGGGATGAAGTGAATAATGGGAGGGGAGAGGGTTTATTTATTCTCGCCCCCTCCCCTTCCCTCTCTCTTATGCCACCTACATCGTTGTAGCTTCTCTCTCAGTTGCGCGGGCATCGCTCTCCGCCGGTTAGGAGCTTTGCTCCCTCCTTCGATCCCAAAAAAATGAGGGAGCGTGTGCCCCTGACCCGCTCCTGAGTCGCTTCTGACTGGAGTGCGTATTGCGAGCGGGATCAGGGGGGGGTGCTCCCCCGCAACCCTGCTCTAACTGCTTGAGCCCCGAGCAATCAATCAAAGAAAATCATCAAAAGGCAGAACTTAGAAGGCATAAAAAAAGGGTGGTAAAATCAAGGCTGGGGCACCTCATGTACCATGATTGTCCCCTCTACATTGTAAACTCAAGTGTGGGCTTCCCTCTTATTAGCTACCCTTGCACCCCAGCATGTGACCCAGGGCTGCCCCTTCTCATCCCTACTTCATTCACCATATTTGTCACATGCCACCACCTTTTGAAGGATGTACCTTGAATATTTTCCTCTTTAGAAGTAGAAACCACCTAATAGGGTACTTGGTTAGCCCCATTTGGAGTATAGGAGACATTGTCACATCCCGAAGCCCATTATGGAAGGGCATGCCATTATGAAGTTCACACCTGTGGTCCATGATTAGGTAAGCGTATTTACTTGATTTCTCTAATGATTTGTTGTACTGTAAGGCTAGGGGACGCATTGGATCTTATGCAAGATTGTAGATGGTGATTTGGGGTTTGGTCTCCCTATATAGGGTCCTAATCCTCTAGAGGGCTACATTGGCACATGTAGGGTGAGTGTTGAGAGCCATGGGCCTCCACGACAATAGATTTCACTCCATGGATCCCCACAACCATTCAGAGATTGCTCATGGTGCACTTATTGGAAGAGGAGGATGCACTTGATCCATCATGCACAACCGACCCTAGAAGTAGAAACCACCTAATAGGGTACTTGGTTAGCCCCATTTGGAGTATAGGAGACATTGTCACATCCCGAAGCCCATTATGGAAGGGCATGCCATAATGAAGTTCGCACCTGTGGTCCATGATTAGGTAAGCGTATTTACTTGATTTCTCTAATGATTTGTTGTACTGTAAGGCTAGGGGACGCATTGGATCTTATGCAAGATTGTAGATGGTGTCCATTTGGGGTTTGGTCTCCCTATATAGGGTCCTAATCCTCTAGAGGGCTACATTGGCACATGTAGGGTGAGTGTTGAGAGCCATGGGCCTCCACGACAATAGATTTCACTCCATGGATCCCCACAACCATTCAGAGATTGCTCATGGTGCACTTATTGGACGAGGAGGATGCACTTGATCCATCATGCACAACCGACCCTAGATCTACACCATACACTTGTCAGATGATTCGAGAATTGCACGATGATGTGACATCACTTACGCTATCATCCTAGCCCTTGTAGGCGATCTACAGGCATCTTCAATTTGTTTGGAGACCCATGAGAACACTTGTGTTCCCCCACATGTCATTTGGATTACCACAAGTTATTACAAGGGGCCAACCCCTTGTCCACTGCTTTTGAGGGTCCTGTTCTTCATTGTGGCACCCATGGACCTCATTAGGCCTGTTAGAGGTCCATATGACATGCATAGATTATTATTTGACCTCTTGAGAGGCTTTCTTT
Source organism: Pinus taeda (assembly GCA_000404065.3). Classification (NCBI taxonomy): domain Eukaryota; kingdom Viridiplantae; phylum Streptophyta; class Pinopsida; order Pinales; family Pinaceae; genus Pinus; species Pinus taeda. The sequence goes on along the minus strand of APFE030115972.1, from coordinate 281,048 downwards.
TTCATATATGAGCTAGTTTGATGGGCTTGTCACCAAAAGTTGTATTATTAGAACATTATTTTATTTTTGGAGCTTATGAAGGCAAAGGAGGCTAATCCGAACTCTCCTAATTTGTGTAGAAATACAAATGAGATGAGTTCATTTCTCATCATCACTTTGGTTTGGATCATTTATCTCTCTTGAGATTTTCACACTTTGTCTAGAGGATGAATTAGAGCTTTATGGATATTGGTCTATCTTCTCTTGGAGCTTCTCTCTTGTCAATTGTGAATGGTTGGATATACTCTGTTACATGTAAGTACATGCTTTTGATGTTATTCTTGTTTACTTTTGTCATATACGTTGGACTAGGATTTTCACCGTTCTAGGGCTAATTGCTGCATGCATTTACTGCTTAAAATTGTGGAATTTGTCTCTATTATAGCATCTCTCAATATATGTGCCATGTAATGTGAGCGAAATCTTGAAGGGGGTAATTCTATCAAAGAATTTGATCTTGATAAGCCATTTCCTTTGCACATTGAAGTATTAAAGCTGCAAGGTTGCTTCTTCTTGACCTAGAAGGCTAGTGAAGTGATCTTGAGGCCTCCTTGATTGGGAACCAAGAAATCCTACTTATATTCATCATAGATTCCAGTCTCCCATAGATTAAGGCACTGATCTACCAAGGCTGGTCACTAAAACTCATATTTTTTCACCTCCTCCTAGGTCTAGCCAAGTTGGGGTACCTAGGGCATCAATTTCCCGACAAGTTAGCCATAAAAAATTTGATCTCACAGGGTCTCCTGCGTTGGCCTTTCCTCAAGCTCTCCAATTTTGAAGCCATTTCGACAGTGGAGTTGGGAGAAAAGCCAAGCCCTAACTCCATGATCAAATCTTTCCCTGTCATCCCCAAGGCTAGTACCTTATAGGGTCTAAATGACATCTTCAAGCGAAATTCTTTCTTTGATCTTTTCCCCCACCTTGGCTAGGGTAAGAATATCATTGGTTGCTACATACTTTCCTCATACCCTAGACTGGGTCTGCTTGGCCCCATGTGGTCCCGCTCCTTTGAAAGATCATTCTTTAAGAACCATCCGGGATACCAATTCTAACAAGAATTTTAGGGATTGAAGAACTCCTACACAAGTCTTATCCCATAAACCTAACCCTCAAATCCTCTCCTCCTTTCCCTAGAATACATAGTACCTTGCTTAGAAAGCAAGTAAAGTAAATCCTTCAAACTCTTCTGGGAAAGGGTCTATTGAGTCATTCATATCCATTGACTTATCCTTGATTGATGACTCCATACATACCGGGTCTCCTCCCATCGGTGAAAGTACGTAAATAGAAGGGAGCCTTAGCTGAGGTGACACTGGGCTAAGTCTCCATTTGTTGCCCTTGGCCTAGCATTTGTCCTTTAGGGATCCCCCTTAGGTCCCCTGCTAGTTTGAGCAATAACATTTTGGTGCCGTTGCCGGGGATACGAACGTGTGTATTTTTCCTCGTACGACATATTGATATATCATTATTGGCGAGTCCATTAGAAGAATGAAGCCCTAGTTATTCATTGAACTTAAGGTCGATGTTTGTAGGGTGAAGCAAGCATTTTTCTAGGCATCTTTAATTTCACCTTGGGGAATCCTATATATGTTTCATGTATACCTCAAATAGGTTGTCATTCTTTTGTAGATTTCCCACTTTGGTCGATCCTTCAAACTCTTTTGGGAAAGGGTGTATTGAGTCACTCATATCCATTGACTTATCCTTGATTGGTGACTCCATACATACCGAGTCTCCTCCCATTGGTGAAAGTACGTAAATAGAAGGGAGCCTTAGCTGAGGTGATAGTGGGCTAAGTCTTCATTTGTTGCCCTTGGCCTAACATTTGTCCTTTAGGGAGCCCCCTTAGGTCCCTTGCTAGTTTGAGCAGTAACATTTTGGCGCCGTTGCCGAGGATATGAAATATGTGTTTTGTTCCCTGTACGACATATTGACATATCGTTATTGGCGAGTCCATTGGAAGAACGAAGCCCTAGTTCTTCATTGAACTTAAGGTCGATGCTTGTAGGGTGAAGCAAGCATTTTTTTAGGCATCTTTAATTTCACCATGGCGAATCCTACATATGTTTCATGTATACCTCAAATAGGGTGTCATTCTTTCGTAAATTTCCCACTTTGGACATTGCTAGCATCCCTGGGCACCCTAATCATGTCGCGGGAAGGATGGTACGTGGGGTGCCCTTATTTGATGGTGAGCCACTCTCCGCAATTGACCATGTAGAAAGATTCAATGCACATACTTCAAAAGAAAAAATGGTTCACCAAGATGTCCTTATGTTATTTTTCATGGGATCTCTCGGTGGCCACAACATTTGGTTACATGATCATGAACCCAATAACATCTCATCTATTAAGGAGTTCATTGATGGCTGTCTTAGTCACTTTCAAGTATACCTTGCATTGAGCATCCAAGAGGAAGCCCTCATCAAGCATCATCAAGACATTGAGAATCTAGGTAATGAGCAAGAAGACGAGTCCTCCTTAGGTTGACTTGATGAAAATGATGATTTTGAGGACACGTGTTGGGAAGGATGAGTTTATGGAAAGTGAAATTGAGACCAACCTTACCTTTCTCAAGGATATTAATCCCTATGAATCCTCTTTTGAAAACCTTGAAAAAGATGATCCCATTAACCCCTTGGCAGATAACATTGAAGATTATTTCCACATTAAAAGGAAAAATGGGAAATTGTTGGTTCTCAATTTGATTGTGCTCCCATTTACGACAACGACAAGGAGGATGAGGATGAGATTGGTCTTCCTTTCCCCTCAGGCACTATTTATGATGACATAGCCATTGATACCCTTGGGAAGGAGAACCTTCATTTTCCTTTGCTTAAAGAGGGGTAGTTGGAAGTCATCAATTTTCCTTTTAAGAGAGACCCAATCTTTGATACTAAGGAAATTGATAAGGCTCCCACTTCTCCTGAGTATGATTCTATGTTCAAATTACTCGAGCCTCTAGATTATGATTTTGGGATAGCTAAACCCGTTGAATACAATACATCTTTCTCCTTTTTTCCTATTGGTCATCATCTTGAGTCGTCATCAAGTGATTCCCTCATCCTTGGTCATATGATCTCAAGTAACTCTGAGCCCTTTCCCCTCCTGAGTATAGTGTCAAGGAAAATCCCTTCATTGATTATACTTTTCCTCCTTGGACGCGACCTCAGGGTTTTGATCACTCCATAGTCTCCCCTCTCCAATGTAATCATCATGTGCAACCCACTTCTCCATCTCATTGGCCTCCCTTTCCTACTAATCATAACCCAATGAATGCCATAAGCCATGATGTAAATAATAAGGAAAATGGTGGAAGTGATATGCCAGAGGTTGCCATCCATCAAAAGTTTATGAGCTTGGTTGTCGACATCTCTATATTTTGGCTGTATGAGAAGATCTCATGGACTAGATTACATCCTTTTCTTACCTCTTCTCACATAATCATCCATGTGTGGGCATCATATTTTCCCACCTCCCGCCTGCAACATCCTCCATGTGCTTGGATTTGCATTCACTTTGGGATTTGTTGCACGAGTAGTCATATAAGTAGACATATGTATATTGACTTGATGATATGTTGGTAACACTGACTTTATGATTACACTTAATAATAGCTTCCTCATATGCATGATAGGGTAGGATGCATTGCATGCCCATTTTTGCATTAGAAATAACATCATATGATATTTTTATCATGATAGATAGGTGCATATCTACATATTTTATTTTCTGTTGATTTTATGGCCTAACATACAACATGTGCGATCATGAGACGCTGTGAAAGCATGCTGCCATGTGTTTTTTCCATCTATTATATATGCAGGTGACCGGTCTACGGTAACCAAGAGGTTGTTGGAGTTCTTGTGACCTCCTGTTCGAGTAGCTTCACCCACTTCTTCGAGAGATCATGTCCCAGTTGGAGCTAGATGTTACTCACCACTTTGTCGGTGATATCCCTAGGAGATATTTTTTCCCGAAGATGGTCCTCTGCAGGTAGCCAGTAGCCCCTTGCAACCAACAACTAGCTAGTTCATTGTGCCATCTTCTTCGCCACTCGAACCAACCATGTGGTCCCTCTCCCATCTGCCATGATCATATGTTTGAAGGTGGGCCTCTCGAATCTAAAGGTATGCCTGGTCATTTGGAAATTGAGTATTGTAGTTTGATTATCATGGACACTTCTGGGCATGGATTGATGGGGGGATTCGGTGGAAAGAATAGGCTAGGTTTGTGCTTTTGTACCCTAGACCACTTTTAGGAATTATGTTATGTCCCTTCCTAAATTATTCTGGAACAGGATTAAGTTCTACATTTTGGGGTCGATTTTGGAGGTGATGGGGCCCATTCGATTTAATTAAGAAGCTAGACTTAGTAGAAGTTATTTCGATGTGGTTAATTTGTACACTAGGAGAATATGCATTCCCTAGTTCTATTTGCATGGAGGGGAAATCGATGGTTAAGTGAGGGACCCACGATGGAGGGAAAAAGGAGGGAAAAGTGCTGCACGAAATCTATATAAGGCAACTCTACTCATTTCAACATCTTATCTTTTGACATATTGAACTCAATCTTAGTTGCTTGAGCTGCTTCGCTAGGTTACTGTGCTGTTTAGCACACGAGTGTCTCCGAGCGGAGATCTCAACCCTTGTTTCAGTGGACCTCGAGTGCCAGCCCTAGGAGGGAGTTCTTCTTCATCTCAGTTCGTAGCAGCAATAGGGAGATGAGTTACAACAGCTGTAAGTCGAGTACCAACAACAGGGGTATTTACAACATCGCAGGGATTGCGTAGTCATAACGTGAGGCACTCCTGGAAGTTGGGGAGACAAGAGCATCTTTCATCATTTTCAGGAGTATAGAGGGTAGCTATAGACAAGAGGGCCATCCTACATGCAACTGTCATTTCATCACACGCAGGGCTGCGTCATCTCCTCCATGACTACGCAGTCATTGGAGTGAGACTCTTTGGGGCAGCACCATCCAGGGGAGTTTGGAGCTGGGAGATCATTTAGAGGGCCATTTGAGGAGGATTGCTAGATTTGGGAGAGAAGAGATTGACAGGATTAGTCACAGCAACAAAATTCATAATTGGAGGAGGGCCAAGTTGTGAAGGGTCAATTTTTGAAGGTTGGAACCAAGGGAAACCCTTTTTAGGTTTTTCTAGGTTTTGGGCAAGGATCACACTCCTAATTTTATAGAATTTTCTGGGTAGATCTAAGGGGTCAAATAGGGTCCCCAATGTAGTTAAGGGGAATTTGTGCCAAAATTCTGAGGTCAACATTTGGCCAATTCTTTCGTGGGTTATTCTGGGTATTTGGTGGAGAAGCCGAGGTTAATTTCTCGTAATTTTCTGAGCACCGGAGGTGGGGTTTCCTGCAACATCTTTGCAGCAGGCAACACAATTTCCTAAGGGCAGCTCAGGGCATAATTGCAGCAGTTATTTGTGCCATCTAGGCTTGACATATTACCACTTGGGCTTGATCACGCTTGCCATTGAGGCAAGCCCAAGTGCACCACTTCCACATTATTGTACTTTTCTCCCAGATTATAATAAAATGGCTCAACTATTGGTTATTCCTGGACTTTTTATGGGTGTGCATTGAATGTTTCAATTTTATGGCGTTGTTTTTATCGTTTGCTTTGCATAGCACTATTTTTCCTGGTTTGGAACATTACAGTGGTATCAGAGCATGATCTTGGCCTAACTGTGGGAAATTAGCTAGAAGATCTTGGAAGCTTTGGATATGAGTGCATAGTGATGGGTGAAACTGGAGACAAACCCATGGCTCAAGGAAAATCCAATATGCAGAAATTCTAGGGTAGAATTCATTGGGACGATGAGAGGTTGGCCCAGTTGAGGAGGGTGACAGACCAAACCCATCCTCACCCGTACAACAGAGACGTTAGAGGTGAGCAGGCTGTGGGGGTGCAACCATCTACATAATGTGGGGAAAGCTGACCAGATTAGGGCAACACCAGATCTCCTGAAAAGGAGCAGGCAAGACAAAGACGGTTAGAGGGTGAGACCAGGGGGTGCTTTTGTTGGTGGAGGCCTGGCTTTAGATATCAAGAGCCTGAGGAGGAGGTTGAGCCTGATGCTGAGAGCCCACAAGATGGTGAGGAGCATATCAGTATACCTAGTGTGGTGCAGGAGTCACCTTTATTAGAGACCTCTTTGATAGCCCCAGTTGACACCTTGGTGGAGAGTATATAGCCTAGACACATAGAGCCATTTGTTGAAGGGGTGCCACCCATGGACGAGATGCCAACAGTTGCTGAGATATCTGGAGCCGTGACCGAGTTTTTAGGTGGTAGATGCCCATGATGGTTCCATCACTTTTAGGCTGACCTTTTAGCATTAAAAAGGAAGGCCGTGTTAGTGCGAGAGGCTATTTTGCAACAGAACGAGGAGCTGAAGGGCATGACACTGGTTTGTGCTGAGTCCACGTCCAAATTGACTCACGTTGGGGAGCGGTTGGATTCCTTATTGGTGCAGCTAGAGTGCATGTTGGAGCGTGAGAGCAACCCTATTGGAGCATACATAGATGGGGCCGGCAACACTATGAGGTTACCTTTACCCATTGGACAGAGAGAGACGAGCGACGTAGTTGATTTCATGTGTTGATGAGGGTAGTGAGATGAGACGACCTCAGTTGCACATGCTACAACACCCGCATGCTGAGGTTGTTCTATGTGCGGGAGTTCGTGCATTCAATCCCTATCTTGGGGTTGGATGGCAAGAGATTCTGAGTTGGCACCCTATGAAGTGGGCTATGGAGATGGTGGTGGACCTGGGTGTAGCTCAGCAGGAGCTTCCAGGCATTGGGGATGCGAGCAACGTAGACTGGTATTGGGTTCTGGGTGGGACTATCTTTCATTTCCCAGGTGTGCCGGTTGACTACAAGCGGGATAATGCAGTGGACCTAGCAGTTGAGTGTGCACATTCTCTAGGGGAGTTTCAGTCAGCACCAATGGCTGACCAATTTATGGACAAACTCTTTTGGTTTTCTTGGTACAATATTTGTACAAAGGGTCACGGGGTGATCAACATACTCTGGCAGGAGTTTGTCGAAGGAGGTGGCATTGGCAAGCCACTAGATGGCGCCTTGTATGGAGTTGAGGATTTTTCACTTTGGTGTGGAGCACAGAGGATGTAGAGGAGCAACACAGGGGTAGCATCACTGCTGACACATAGGGAGATTCACTTCTCGGATCCCTTAGGGGAGATTTGGAGAGAAGATCCATTCATTGGCGGGTATAGTGATGCAATGGTGGAGGTGTTGATATTGATCAGGTATGGTGTAACTCGTAGAGACATAGCTCTATCGAGCATTGAGCAGGGGTCTACAAGTGGGCATGGAGATGCATGGTGGTGTGCCGTAGTGTGTTGGACTGCGTTGTGGAGTGGGAGTGCCTCAAATCGCATTGAGTACATGTGGGATGTGGCCGGTGCAGTGACACAGGCAAGACACAAGATGGTACAAGATGACATAGCCATAGCCGGGGGTATGCAGTGTTGTACAGGGACAAGTTGCAGCATACAGTGGCATATCGAGGAATGCAGTGTTGCTTGGTGGTGTGCAGTGACACATGGTGGGGCGCAACGGGCTCTAGGAGCTTTGCCTCTAAGGAGGCATATGGACAGGGGCATTAGGTGTACCGTTGGATGCAACTCACCTAGGATCGATGAGGACATTGTTGAGCATTTGGGGACACCATGCTTAGTGAAGACGGGGCTTCGAGGGAGTTATCAGCAGATTTGAGGCGGAGAGAGTGTCGTCTATAGGATCACTCTTGGGCATTTTGACAGAATTTTGATCATACTGTTTGGGACATACCCGCCCATCATCCTCTAGTGTTGCTTACAGTCACAGAGTGTTTGGTTGTTTCCCCTTGACACTCTCCATTCAAGCAACATGGTATGGGAGGCGCAACCTAGACAGTTGGATGAGACACCGCTTGCCATGAGCCTGGAGGAGACTCTTCAATTGAGACCCTTGGTAGGTGCACGAGCTGTCAGATACAGACTTAGGGATGGCGTCGTTGATAGCTGAGGTAGCATATATTCCACCCCTGAGCTCACACTTAAGGGACGGTGGATGGTAGACTTCATCTACAGGAGGGTACCTAGACTTTGAGCAGTGTCGAGGTGTATCATTAGGAGTTGGGATAGCAGATTTCACTGCGTGGTCTAGCAGGAGCAGGGCAGGTTCACAGGCATGAGACCTACTCCTTATACTTGGGGTCCACCTAGGGAATACAAACAAGGATCAGAGATGAGTATTAGATGGGTTCTAGCTGGTAACAACATTATGTAGCAACATCCTGTGAGGAGTGGGAGTTATGAGCTCCCAGTATGTTTAGGGAATTCGGGGATCCGTTTGGCGGGCAGATCACTCCACTTTGTGATGAGCAGAGTCATGGCAGAGAATGATCTAGTTCAATTCGTTTTGACACATGGGGGATCACTGAAACCTCCATTGCATGGCGAGGCAGACTTGTCCTGTTATGGCTCAGAGTTGAGATTGGTAGTGGAGGGGTAGATATTGGCATCATGGAGATGCTTGGGCAAGATGAGCTTGACCCTCACAGATTTTTCGCCACTAGGCTTAAGGAGGGGAGGATACTGTCTGTGTACGATGGGGAGTATGTCATAGTCAGAGTAACGCAACATCAGCATGGTGGCACCACTTCAGAACTAGCAGGGAGCTGAGGCATCACAACTCTTCACAAATCAATAACCTTTAGGGATGCGTTGACTACTACTATAATGGGAGATCATACAAATCTTCCATTGGGATTTAGCGAGTCACTGATGGAGTAGGGGACTTTGTTGGAATTTCTAAGTCTAACCTGTTAGAAACCATTCATGTACTTTTCTGATTTATTTCTGCCTACTTGTTCTGATTAATTAACAAGTTATTTACGATGTAAATACTGAAAATAAATACAAGTACATGCTCAACACATTACAGATCATCAATTGAAGCACACAAGTGACACCGTTGTTTTTGGAACAATGTCCTCGAAAAACCCAATGCGGGAAAACTAGTGCAACTATCTGAGGGTTTGATTTATTAAGCAGTTTCAGAATACAATCTGGGTGCCAAATCCGACTCACTCAACAGAGAAAATCTCGGCAGTAGTACCTCTCTCCTCAGAAGCAGATATTCCGGCTGAAACCTCGGATAAACACTCCGGTAGCTCTACAACTCCAATTTTCCCCACGAAACCCCAGTGCCAGCCTCTAGTGTCTGTGTCAGCCTCTCTCTGGCCCAACATCACTTTAGCTTGGTCTGCGTCAGCCTCTGGAGGCACTGTGTCAGTCCTATGGCCCTTTGCGTCACTCACGTTGGCCCTCTAAGGCACTACACAACTCCTGGATGCCTCTGCGTGAGCCCTGGCTGGCTCTGCGTGAACCCTTGGCTGCTTCTGCGTCCCTCTCTCCGGCTACTACGCTGATCCTCCCGATAATATCTCTACCTCTTTTTCTATATTGACTGCCCCTTAGCTGCAACTCTGATCACTCTCTTAACTTTCTCAACAAACCCAGCCCCAGAAAGTCGAAATCTTGATCTCTTGGTGTGTTCTCCAAGTGACCCTCAAGCCTCCTCTTATGCTTTTCTCGTTGACAAATCAATGACCGAGATTAAGTCCCTAATCAATGACTAAGATTAGATCTAGCTTGATCCATGACTTTTGGACCATTCTAACACAGTTTTATATTAATTCACATTAATATTTTATTTTCCCTAAGTTTAGACTTAGGGACTCCATTAAAAATATTAATTATTTTAATATCTTCCAAACTGTTTAGAATCTGCCCAAACCCTTTCTGTGTATTGGAGATCTCATGTGCCTTAGCGTCTCCACCAATTTTGGTGGCTAGAGCACATCTGATGCTACCCCAAATCAACACTCCCTCTTAGCAAGGACTGTGCTCTAACAATACTCCTTACTAAGTGTCACCCTGATCATCCGGGATCGGTCCCTGTGTTGATGCTAGGCCTGCTGCCCATCATCCTCTGCACTGCTGCATCTTGTACTACTTCCCATGGCTCTGCCATTGCCATTGCTTCATCTGTAGTACAACTCCCTATGCATCCGTGTTTTTGCCCATGGCCCTGCCACTACCACTGCTTCATCTGTATTGCAACTCCCAATGCATCCATGTTGCTGCCCATGGCCCTGCCACTGACACTGCTGCATCTGCACTACAACCCCTCTCATCACGTTGCATCGTGCTGCCCATAACACTACCACTGGTAACTGCTACACTGCAACTCAGTTACTGAGAAGTAAGTAACTGATCTCCCAACTCTGACATCTCCGTCAGGCTAGAGACACCCATGATGCTGAAGCTCCCTCTGTCGCTGACAAGTGCTCCCTCTCTGATCTTTGCGCGACTGCAACTACTCCATGCATCTCACACCGTTGCACACCTCTCTGTGCCATCCTGCACTGGTGCAACACTCGTGCTTTTCGCACTGCTGCCTCACGTTGTCCTGGGAATCCTGCACTGTAGCTCCCTCTCTCGCTCCATCCACATCCGTCTCTACTGACATCCGCCAGTACTGCTACTCCTCTTCGGGGCTCCCGTAGCAAGGTCTAATCGAAGAGGCTGGGAACATCGAGGATCCTGCCCCTCATTGCTTGTAGTCTGTTTGACTACAACTCAATGTCTCCCCACTTCCGCTCAAGTGGCGTGTGTGCACTCATGGCACAATCAAGTGGTGTGTGTGTGTGCACTCAAGTGGTGTGTGTGGTCTCGGAGGCCTCTCCCGTGCTCTTCTTCCTTGGACACTAGGTTGCATAATGACCCAACGCCCCACAATGGAAGCATCTGACCTTGGAGAGGTCCTTCTTTCGTTTCTGCTGCTTTCCCTCGGATGCTAGGGCAACATCCACCTCCTCCTCCTCCTTGATTTTGATCCCCTTGCCGCTGCTTCCCGCCTTGCTCAACCTTTTGATCTCTTCTTGGCGAAGAGCAACTCACATTTCCTCCCATCTGGAAGGGTTGCCCTGCCCAGTATGCTTTGGACAAACACCTCCCAATCTTCTGAGACTGCATTTAGGGTTGTTCTCACCATCAATTCTTGATCCGGCGTTGTTCTTATGGAAGTCAACTGATCCTGGATCTCCTTCAATCGACCGAGGAAGGGGTCAGTATGTTCTCCCATCTGCATCTGGTACGATCGCAGTTGATTTTCTAGTAACATCCTTCTCTGCACAGGAGTATGTTGGTACAATTTCTTTAGGGCCTCCCACATCTCATTTGCCGTGTCCTTTTCGGTAATATGTGGTACTACATGGTCCTTGACCCCGTCAAGAATGATGCTCTTGGCCCTCGCCATTGCCTTCTCATACTTGTCGTTATCAACTGGGTTAACTAGGATAGTTATTGTCCTCAAGGTGAAGTGCTTGACACGATTCCTGTCTAGAACGAAGAAGATTCTGGCCTTCTAGACTACGAAGTTTGAGGCTCTGTCCAGGTCTCTTACCTTGTTCATTGCCATCTCGCTACTTCTCTGCTTCCCTCTTGGAATTTCTCGGTGTGACTCCCTCTGAGCCTTTATTTTCCTCCTGGAAACCCTTCTGCTAATGTCGAGATGCCCCCACTCCGATCGCTAGTGCAGCTGCACCACTGATCTAGACTTCTCGGCTAGAAATCCTCAGTAGCAACTTCCTCCTCCTTGGCCTTGCCCTGTTAGGTATTGTTTTGACTACAGTACCCCACCAGCTCCACTCTGCAACTTACCCACAACCTCCTAAACCCCAACAAACTGAAGGTTAGAGCTCCTAGACTCTGCACAATCCTGGCACCAGCAAATCAACTTCCTCAGCCAACTACGTCAGCCCTCCTGGCCACTGCGTTGGATCTGTGTGAGCCTGTCTTTGCTTGCCTTAGCTTCTGCGCTGCCTCTTCTTGGCTCAATCTTGATGATGCAGGCACTGCGCGATCCCTTCCTTGCTGCTACTCTGCTAGGAACAACTTCTGTCACTTGGGACAACTGTTTTCTGCTATTGTTTCTCTGCTCGACTGATGTCCTTAGTTCTCTTGTGATCTGCAATCATGCTCCGATACCATGTTGGAATTTTTAAGTCTAACCCGTTAGAAATCCTTCATGTACTTTTCTGATTTATTTTTGCCTACTTGTTCTGATTAATTAACAAGTTATTTACCATGTAAATACTGAAAATAAATACAAGTACATGCTCAACACATTACAGATCATCAACTGAAGGAAACAAAACAAGCACACAAGTGATACCGTTGTTTTTTGACCAATGTCCCCAGAAAAACCCAATGCGGGAAAACTAGTGCAACTATCTGAGGGTTTGATTTATTAAGCAGTTTCAGAATGCAATCAGGGTGCCAAATCTGGCTCACTCAACAGAGAAAAATCTCGGCAGTAGTAACTCTCTACTCGAAAGTAGAGATTTTGGCTAAAACCCCGGATAAACACTTCGACAGCTCTACAGCTCCAATCTGCCCCACGAAATCCAAGCGCTAGCCTACAGGGACTGCGTCAGCTCTCTCTGGCCCAGCGTTAGCCCAACGTCACTCTAGCTTGACCTGCGTCAACCAATGGAGGCATTGCGTTAGTCCTCTGGCCCTTTGTGTCACTCACGCTGGCCCTCTGAGGCACTACGCAGCTCCTGGCTGGCTCTACGTGAGTCCTGGCTGGCTCTGCATGAACCCTTGGATGCTTCTGCATCCCTCTCTTTGACTACTGCGCTGATCCTCTCGGTGCTATCTCTGCCTCTTTGCTTCTGTATTCATTGCCCCTCAGTTACAACTCTAATCACTCTCTCATTTTTCTCAGCAAACCTAGCCCCAGAAAGTCGAAATCTTGATCTCTTGGTGTGTTCTCCAAGTGACCCTCAAGCCTCCTCTTATACTTTTCTTGTTGACAAATCATCGGCCGCGATTAAGTCCTTAATCAACGACTAAGATTATATTTGACTTGATCCATGACTTTTGGACCATTCTAACACAACTTTATATTAATTCACATCAATATTTTATTTTCCCTATGTTTAGACTCAGGGACTCCATTAAAAATATTAATTATTTTAATATCTCCCATACTGTTTAGAATCTGCCCAAACCCTTTCTAGGTATTGGAGATCTCATGTGCCTCAGCCTCTCCACCAATATTCGTGGCTAGAGCACATCCGATACTTACCCCAAATCAACAAACTTCTGGTACTTCCACTGGGTAAGATAATGAGTGGAGTGTGGGGAGCTTCATGTTGGATAGGATGGCCTGAGATCCTGGTATTAAAGGATTCTTTCATATCAGGATAGTGCAGAGGTCAGGCACGATCCAGTGGCACATCTGGGACCTTGGCACATTTTGCAGTGACAGTTAGAGAGGATGCTTGTTGAGGCATTGCTTGAGAACAAACAACTTTTGGTGCATTGGAGGAGCTTGTTGGATGATGATGCTACTTGGGAGGGCGAGCGCATACTTGAGCATCCAACACTGAAGTTGCTTGGGGACAAGCAACATTTGGGAGGGGAGGACTCTAATTGTTGGAAATACTTGGGGGGGGGGGTGAATCAGTATTTCTTAGCAATTAACACTTTTAAATCTTTTCAGAGCATTAGTTAATCTTCAATTATTATTAAAGTTTATGCAGTAATAACAGTAAATAAAAGAACACAGTAGACATAAGAATTTTAGGTGGAAAACCCCCTCTGGGTCAAAAACCACCGAACGCTTTTCTAATAAGTTCTTTAATTTTTAGCCCCAATTGAAATGAAAGCAACAACTTCCTAGAATTCTAGAAAAGCATTCTTCTCCAGCTCCCACGGAAGAACGCCCCAATGCCCTAGTTTCTTCAATAGTCAACTGAATGGATGCCCCAACATCCTAGACCAACCTACCACCCTGAAGTGTTCACAGACTTCAACCTGTAGGCAACTTAATGCACCAGCCTAGCATCTCCAATCTTCAATTATTATTAATGTTTATGCAATAATAACAGTAAATAAAAGAACACAGTAGACGCAAGAATTTTAGGTGGAAAACCTCCTCAGGGTCAAAAACCACCGAACGCTTTTCTAATAAGTTCTTTAATCTTCAACCCCAACTGAAATGAAAGCAACAACTTCCTAGAATTCTAGAAAAGCATTCTTCTCCAGCTCCCACCGGAAGAACACCCCAACGCCCTAGTTTCTTCAGTAGTCAACTGAATGGATGCCCCAACATCCTAGACCAACCTACCACCCTAAAGTGTTCACAGACTTCAACCTATAGGCGACTTAATGCACCAGCCTAGCACTTCCCTGCCACCCTATAATGACTGAAATGAGACAAGAGTGGATTCTCGTACCAGGGACAACGATCCACTATACAACATGATTTACAATGATTTTTACCGAACACCCAATCACACTATGACCTGCAACCCAACCATGACATCATCCCAACAGAGACTCCTATGCCTCCCAATAATGCCTTTTCAACTCTAGGCAGATTGACTCTTTTACAATAATGACTCTTCCAATGATGACACTTTTACAAATGACTCTTTTACAACTTTACAATGACGACTCTTGGCCTTGACACTTCGTCACAATATACCAGTGTTGTGAAAAGCGCGTTCTAAACGCGCTTTTTACAAAAAATCGCGCTTTTTTCCAGAAGGCGTGTTAAACGCGCGTTTTATTGGAAAAAAGCGCCTTAAAATTTTTTTTGCCGCTTTTTTCGAAAAAAGCGCGCTTTTTTTTGGTTAAACGCGGCGGGGCGGGCGGCAGCGGGTTTTATATGGCAAAATCAAATTTTTTTTTGCCCATTTGAACAGCAGCGCGCGGAGGAAGAGAAGAAGAGCTGGGAGAGAGGAGCTGGAGGGCGATCTTGCCGATTCGAAGGGTCTACACTCACTATTTCGAGAGGAGAT